>PTEX01000318.1:485076-608929 GCA_003342815.1 Eudromia elegans
AGGAAGGAAGGAAGGAAGGAAGGAAGGAAGGAAGGAAGGAAGGAAGGAAGGAAGGAAGGAAGGAAGGAAGGAAGGAAGGAAGGAAGGAAGGAAGGGAAGAACTGTAAGAACAGCTAATACATTAAAGAAAATGTGCTGCCACTGGGAAAAAAATGACAAAAAAATAATACTTGCGTAAGGGAACAAGTTGTATAATATCAGTTGTACCTATAACTTGCCAAGAGAATAAAGACTAACTTAATTTCCTGAACTTTAGAAACTTTTTGCATCAAATCATATCAGTGAAATACTTACAGAGGAAAAAAAGCATTTTATTTTCTGTGCACTTTCATCTTCTCTGTATGCTGTACTGCYTCTTATCCTAAAAATTAAAGAAATCTAATACAGTACTATTAAACTGTGTGGGTTATGTTTTTACTGCTAAATAAAATAAGTACAGAGCCTAAGAAGGAGAACAGCTTGTGTTCTGCTCATAGGAATCCTCACTTCTGTAGATTTATTTGATAGAAAATTAATTTGCATGGTCCAAAATAGAGCCAGGAGTGAAATAAGAAACAAGGAATGAAGAATTCAGCATTTAAAATTTCTGTGTAAAACTGAGTACTTCACCGATACCTTTTGACTATCTGGTTCCAGTTACACTTGGTTTAATTCAACACAACAGTAACAGGCAACTCTTCTTTTTCTTTTTTCTTTTTGTTTTTTTTTTTCTTTCTTGTAAAAGGAATTAAAATACAGGTAACGATTACAATAAAGATGAACAAACAGAGATAAGGACATTTTGCAGCATATAACCTTTTAACTAAGTTAACTGTAAATACTAAATTTTCCTATTATTTTCCTATTATTTCAGGCATAATTTCTGTACCAGTTAAATGAAATATGAAGAACTGCAGAATTCACAGTTTTATAGATACATTAGTCACTGTAACATCCACTCCATTAGTGTCTGCCAGATTCATTTGGGATTTGAAGCCTCATATCTAAATTGACACCAACTATCCAATCATGGAAGTGTCTGCATTCCTGGTGTGTCATATTACATTACACTTCCTGAGTCACCACCCATCAGAGTTTATTGTATCACGCAAAAAAGTCAATGTGAGTTGACATTACACAAGACGATGTGATCTGAGATTTAAAACTGCAATGGACTGAAGGAGAAAAGTGACATGCTGCAGCTAAGGTGTAAATACCCCCATCCAACAGAACACCAGCTGTCTGTTGAAAACGCATGCAGTGGATGATTTCTCAAAATCTGAATGAATGATATTGCCACATTTTTAGTATAACATATAAAATAATAAAGTGCAGGATTATTGCAGGTTTGTCTTGAACTTGCAAAAGCAATGGCAATTAATTTGAAAGTTAATCTTTTTTTTTTCCTTTACTCATCCATTTGTAAGTAATGTTTGTAGTAATGCCATACTTATTTTTTAAGAAGTTTAAATGTTTTAGAAGCATTCATTATACCTGACAATCTCCACAAAACAGAATAACTACCACATTTTTGGTTTGATGGATAAATTAATCTTGAGGAGATGGAGTGGTATTTACTAATGCTAGTAACAAAATATATACAAAAATCCTAGAACATGACCTAGAATTTTGTTTTTTAAGGCCCATGGAGTATACAAGCCCTAATAGCTGAATGTCTTCTCTCATTGTCAGAAGCTCTCAGTAAATATGACTTTGATTTCATATTTTTTCACATAAATTTTAGGCTAACATTTATCAAATATAGTTTTAGGTGATATACAGAAGTGTCTAAGTCATATTTCACGGGTCTTTCCTGTGCATTGAATCAGGAAAGTGTTCAGGAGTTGCCAAATCCAGCAGTCCATACGAGGTGAGGATATTGTAGCTTTACACTCCCAGGTCCAACCAGTAACCAGGCTGAACATCTGTTCCCATAGACTCACCTCCGCTCTTGGCATTTACATCTCCATACATGTGCACTCAAGAGAGAGATTCTCACCAAAGAAAACATACAGAAATGGAGTTTAATGAGAAGACAGGACAGCCTCATGTCTGTGCTCATGAGGAGCAGACCCTGGCTAGCCCCGTATACTGTCAGGAACCTTCTTACATGCAGCTAGCCTCTTTTATATCCATAACCCTCTGTAATCTCTTCCTTTCATGACTCTTCCCTTCATGACTCAATGCACTCCCCTGCAGTGTATCCCTGACCCCTCATCATTCACATCACATGAATATCTAAGCTAAATGCTTAAAATGAAATAAAATGAATCAGAGTTTTTAGCTTTTAATAGATTATACGTATTGCACTTTAATCCATATTGGGTCATCCTCCTCTTTTTCCTGTTTTTCCTTTTGTGGTCGGAATCTGCCTCTTGTTGCAATTCAGATCAAAATAGTCTTGTATTTTTTGATGTACTGGGAGTAGCGGATATAAATCAGTGAAATTTATTGAGACACTGTCATCTTCCCTTCAAAACCTCAATTTGGTAATTCTTCAAATACTTGCTATTTTGTATCACCAATAATCAGATTCTATTTCCATATAGTCAGAGCTTTGCCCTTTCTCCAAAATCCACTCATTCTTAATGAGCTAAAATCTCTGTGCTGCTGAGACAGGTAACTATTCCATCATTGTTAGTTACTGTCTAGAATTATTCGCTTAAATCTTTGTCACAATAATTTAAGCATTTGATGAGTGAGGTTGATTGCAAATTCAAAGCAATTTAAACACTTTGGCACTTTAGTTTTTTATGTCTCTCTGAATTTTTATGACACTTAAGACACAAAGCAGGCTGTATTCTGTTACTTCATAATGAATGTATCATGATATGAATTGACTGAACACAGTAGGATGCAATATATCACAGTATTCCTCAAAATACACATCACAATTTTTGTACTCTGGTCTGGTAAAATACAATAGCTGTGCCACATTTCCTAGAGTTACAACTGGGATGGGTTTAATTCATTTATGGTTATAGAGACATTAATGGTCTCTGTGATAGGACTGGATGCAGAGAAGAAAAAATGCCAGCCTTTCTTCAAAAAATACAGTCTTAATCTATGGGGCTGGGTGGAGCAAACTCTTCTTGAAGCTGATCGTGTGACTTCTTTTCAGTCCAGAAGTCAAGGTGAAAAGGTCAAGAAAATATAGTTTGTACAAGAGGAGAGCTGCGAGGCATCAGAATATGATACAATGTGTGAGATAAGTAAATGGCATACAGAGTAAGGAATTACATTCATAACAGTTATGCATATATATTATGAGAAAATCATTTTGTAGATCAAAGAACATATACTTACACATTTAACTATGTCTTTGAAAAAGATATAGAATTCCTTACAAGAGAGTGCCAGATAATGATGAAGGAAACTAAATGTTTTACATAAGATATATTATATTCCTAACAATGGAGAATAAAAATGAAAAACCATCAATTATGAAGCTGCATTATAATTTGACTTAAGTAAGTGCTCATAAAATGGCCAATGGCACTATCGTTATTATAAAAACAGATTGAACTTAAATTGAAAAAAAAGGTCTTAAAAAGAATCTTTTTTTAAAAAAAAAAAAAGTTTCACTTAAAGACCTCTAAAGGGAAAACTTTAAATCAACAGGATCAGATCTGTCTGCTTCTCATTTTTTTTTTTTCTTTTCCTCCTGTGTGGGATGTGGGATTCATAACACTATTTAAACTGTTAATGCCATAAAGTGCATTGCCTGAAGCTGCAATTTTAATAAAGAGTACACAGAAAATATGGAATTTCTGGTCTATCACTTTCAAGTGAAGAAAGTGAAGAGTGAAGACACTGCAGTTATAGCCTCTCTTTTGGTCTACTTCCAAAACAAATACACACACACTGACACACACACACAATCCAGCCTGAAGTTAAGGAGAACATCTCTAAGTCAATAAGGGTTTTTATGGGACAAGGAATGTAAATGGTAATAAATTTTAGACCAGTATCATTATTCTAATAGTCATTCCTGTTTGGTAACTCTAAAGAAATTGATGGATGCTTTGGTGAGGTACTTATTTTATGTAAATAGATGAGTAAATTGTTGTATGCATTGCTCAGGGATATTGCTGGGCTAAATCTGAAAATTATGTATTTAGATTTACAGGTTTAACCTATCAGATTGATGGTGTTAATGTTAAGAATTTGTTCTCAGTTTGATATGTTATATATCTGAAAAATGATGCGGTTGGACAGCAAAATAGAAAGCAGCTCTTTGCTGTTTCCTATCTGTTGTGCTCTTAGTCAGATGAAATTATCTAAAATAAAAGTTCTTATGCTTTCTCTAACATCATCTGAGCATACACTGAGGTAAGAAGTTCCTGGAGATAGGCAAAATAGAAAGAGGAAGGTAGGAACACTATAAAGATTATAATGACTAGGAGATTAGGAACAAAGAATAAATGCAGCCAACACTCTAAATGAATGAATGAATGTAAATAGATGTTTGGGTTTGGCTGTGATTTTCTTTTCTCATGGGAAAAAAAAAAAGAAATCATGTATCTTGCTTCAGTTCTGCAAGCTGATAAGTTGGAAGATTGATAGTAACACTGGAGGAGGTAACCTATCTTGCCACACTAGACAAGATTTGCTTACAGGCAAATATATTAAGTCTAGGTTTACTTCTCTTTGAACTTGTTTTATTTATTAATTCTGATTGTTTTAGTTCAGGTATTTTTTATATAACCTGTTGTACTGAGGTTCTTTTTTTTTTTTTGAAGGGAACAGGCATATGTAAGAGACCATTTTGGGCTATGTTTGTCTCGACATTGTTGTCTTGTTGCCACATCATTGATACTGTGATCATAGAATCACAGAATCATAGAATACCTAGGGTTGGAAGGGACCCCTAGAGGTSATCTAGTCCAACCCCCCTGCACACGCAGGGTCTCCTAGAGCAGGTGGCACAGGGTGATGTCCCAGCGGGTTTTGAAGATCTCCAGAGAAGGAGACTCCACCACCTCTCTGGGCAGCCTGTTCCAGTGCTCTCTCACCCTCACTGTTAAGAAATTCCTTCTCAAGTTCCTCTGGAATTTTTGGTGCCTCAATTTGTGGCCGTTTCCTCTAGTTCTATCACTGGCCACCACTGAGAAGAGGCCAGCCCCCTCCTCCTCACTCCCTTTCTTGAGATATTTATATACATTAATCAGGTCCCCTCTCAGTCTTCTCTTCTCCAGGCTTACGAGGCCCAACTCTCTCAGTCTTTGCTCATAGGGCACATGTTCCAGGCCCTTAATCATCTTTGTAGCCCTGCGCTGGACTCTCTCTAGCAGCTCCACATCCCTCCTGCACTGGGGAGCCCAGAACTGCACACAGTACTCGAGGTGCGGCCTCACCAGGGCTGAGTAGAGGGGCAGAAACACCTCCCTCAACCTGCTGGAGACGCTCTGCTTAATGCACCCCAGGATCCCATTGGCCTTCTTGGCCATGAGGGCACACTGCTGCCTCATGGTCAACTTGTCGTCCACCATGACGCCCAGGTCCCTCTCTGCGGGGCTGCTCTCTAGGAGGTCAGTCCCCAGCCTGTAGGCGTGTCTAGGGTTATTCCTCCCTAGGTGCAGGACCCTACACTTGCCCTTGTTGAACTTCATGAGGTTACTCGCCGCCCAGTTGTCTAGTCTGTCCAGGTCCCTCTGGATGGCAGCACAGCCCTCAGGGCTGTCAGCTGTTCCTCCCAGTTTCGTATCATCAGCAAACTTGCTGAGGGAGCACTCCATCCCTTTATCCAGGTTGTTAATGAATAAATTGAACAGGACCCCAAGGACTGACCCCTGGGGGACACYCCTAACCACAGGCCTCCAGCGGGACTCAGCCACCACTAATTACCACTCCCAACCCAATCAACCCAAGACTGATATCAGCCCAAGAACAATGGTTGATGTGCTTATCTCAATGTTGTTGCCGCACCATTCACACCTCTTAACTGCAGCATCAAGAAGACTGTGACATCWTCTCAAGGATCTGTGACTTTTTGGGCTAACRATGCCCAGCAGTGCCTGCCAGGCAGCATGGGCACTCAAGCTAGGGGAGAAGAGGAGGAGCACCAGAGCACCCAGCAGGTACGACGTACCAGAAATCTTCAAGTGGGTGAAATCTTCAAGAACTGGGACAATAAAAGGACTAYGTTTTCCTCCATGGAGAGAGGCCTCCTCCCTCTTCACCAGCACYGGGAGGCCTTCTCCCTCTTCACGGGCACCGGAAGGCCTTCTTCCTCTTCACTAGCACCAAGAGGCCTTCTTCCTCTTCACGTGAACCGAGAGGCTGTCTTCCTCTTCACCGGCACCCAGTGGCCTTCTTCCTCTTCACCGCACAACTAGGAAGCGGCAGTTTCTTCTTCGTTGTCTTCTGAACCCTCTCAAGAGATCATCATGAGCATCGAGAGCGGCCTCCTCTTCTTCTAGATACCAACACTCGCACCGAGGTGGAACTGACAGAACGTAGCTGGACTGGTGGTGGTGGTGGTAACTATAATCTTGCTGCATCTCTCTCTTTCTTTATGTCTCTTTCTTTTTTTTTTTTTTCCCCTTTTTCTCTTCTTCTTCTGTCTATTCTGTCACGATTATGAAAATACAGYTTACAAGGTTGCATAGCATTTGACCCCGTTTGTGTCTTAATCTCGCTCCTGGGATCGTATCGAAACCTCTCCCGACAGTGGATCRGGACAGCGTATGTACCATAAAGAAAGATAACAGTAAATATACTGCAATGACATGGTCAACTATGTTTAATATGTATGTGCGTATTCATCTTTGCAGAAAGAAACATGACTATTTAATCGCTTGGATGGTAGACTTTTGCTGCGTTACTGTTATATGTCCATACCTAGGCTGCCTGTTAGTGCTGAAGAAGACACAGAAGTATGTCATTTTGGTCACCAAATGCTAAGTGAATTCATTCATATTGCAAAAAGCGTACAATTCTCTCCCTATGTGGTGTCCCAGCAGATTGTGCAGCTCTTCTGAAGTAGATCTATGAGGTAGATTCGTCCAGCAATTCTATAGGAAAATGCAAATCACAAGTCAATATGCATTTTATCACATGCTGAAACAATATTTTCTTCCCCCTTTAAGCCTTTACAACCCTAACAGTCACTTGCATCTCAAGAATAATTCCAAGAGAAGCCTGTATAAAAAGAAGAATTCAATGCTCCTCCTGTCTTGCCATGCAACTCATAGATGCTGGTCAAAATTTGGGTAGTTTCCATTTCCTGGCAAATATTAAATCACACAATGTGTTTTCATTTGGCATTGAGTCAAATGCAGTTTCTGTGTAATTTTATAGAAGATGGAAATTTCTATTTAATATTTCATTTCATTCAAAATGTTGTTATTTTACAGTAGTAATAAAAATGCTTAAAAAGAATCCTTGTCAAAATATACTTTATCTTTTACTCTTCTACTATGTATTCCTGCATACAATGCTATTCACTATTCCATAGTAATTAAAAACATTGCATTTTTGTTAAATTCACCAAAATAATTTCTACTCAATACTAATGTTATGAAGATAATAAAATATTCAAAGGAATTTCTGTTTAAATTATCATCTGGTTTGAAACATATAACACTTGTGAGATTATCAGTTCAGGAACTAATATACAGTGGTGCATATTACCAAAAATCTATTTCAAGGACTGAAGTTCAAGAATAACTAAGATTATATGGGTCAAATAGACTCTTTCTTAAACATTTATGTTTTTTTGCCATCTAAGCTACCTCAGATAAAATTTTTGGTACTTCTGCCACTGGACTTCTGTAGAATAACTATAATAAAAAAATGCTGAATGAGTAGCCATTCAAAATTCAGGATTACCACTTCGAAATAAAATCACATAATCAATAGATTAGATCCATTTTTTTTTCTCATCCACCCTTCCTCTAGGTCCACATTCTCATTTTCCAATGGAGAAATACTCCACTATATTCCACATTGTATTTTAGGTGAAAGGAATCTGGTCCTCACTTTAGGAATCTGGTCAAGACAGCAAAATCAGAATTATGCTAATAAGAAGCTCCYTTTATAGGCAGGAAATAGAAATAAAATATCCCTTCGTTTATCCTATTTTCAACATAATCATTGCATGGTGGTGTTGATCTCTTCCAGCAACAACAATGCTTTCCCTATTCCCCTACCTTCTGTAGGAATCAGTCAACTTTTGCTAGGAATCAGTCTGGGAATAATGGCTAATGACTATTTTGAATCTCATCCTGAATGTTACAGAGGACCCAAAGTTTGGATGTCACTGTGTCTGAGAACAATTTTTGAATTACTAGCTGAATGACAGATATATTCTTTAATACAAACAAGTATGGTTTAAATAGTCTTGTTAATCTGGCACTTTTTTTTTTCTTCCCCTATAGTATCTAAAACAATCTGTACTCATGTTAAATGTCTTTCTACTGTGCTCTGGGTGCCTAAAATGCTGTGTTATAGAATCAATTTCTCTCTTCCTGGAAGAGACTTTTGAAACAAGCTCTAATAGGCTTCTGTTTGCAACAGGGATCCATTTCAAGGTATAATGATTAGCCTAGGGAAGAAGAAAATTTGCTGGCTATGACAGGTCCAAGTTTCTTTCCTGGATCAGAATCACTGGGAGCTTAACTCAACTTTCCTAAATGTCATCTGTAACACTAAAATATTCATAAAATCCTTCAATTTTTTTTTTCTTTGCTGTTTCTTTTGCCTTCTTTTTCTTTTCTCTCTCTACTGTTGGTTATTTTCAAACAGTTTATGAAAGACTCCATTCTGTTGTAATAAAAATAACAATATAAAAAATCTGCCCTCATTATGTGGTGTAAAACTTCTCTCCCATGCTTTTCCTGGTAGTTTGTGAAATTTGGTGGTATTAGAGGAAAACTAATTTTTTTTTTTTTTTTTAAATCTTCAGAAAGTGTTCTGATGAAAAATTCTTACCTCTTTTCATTCTTATGTTATTTGAATTTTCAGAGTCATTGTGCCTCCATTAACTTAGCTGAAAATCTCAAAGAAAGGAAATACTGCTGGAATTAAGTCTGTTTGTTTGTTTGCTTGTTTGAAGTGAGACAGTCTTGAATAGTAAATAATAAGACCAGAAGGCTAGCAAAAATTATATTTTACCAAGGTGCTATACTAAAAWAAATAGAAAGCCATGATAACAATAAGATACATAAAAGAAGTTAGAAACACTGAAAGGACATTTGTTCTCTGAATCTTGTCTTTGTGATCATATCTCAAAAGGACCATTTTGAAATATTGCATGTCATGCATCATTTAAGTAAAAGTTTGTTTAAATAGATAGAGCTAACTCACACAGAGGTTTTATAGTCAATTTTTTTTCTAAATTATTCATGTGGGAAATTTTCAAATGTGTATCACTAATGTGAGCTGTAAGCATGTAATTGATGAAATCCTGCTTAAACACCCTCAGGAAGGTGATTTAAAATGGCAATTTGTTAAAATAATGTCTATTAGCTCTGATTTTCCCATGCTCCTACCAGTTAACACAGCATGTTCATTTATCATTGAACACAGATTAACTCTCTCAAACTATGACCTAACCTTATCAAAGTTACTTCAAATTGCCACACATTAAACTGACTGTGTGCTGTACTAGAAATGTTTTATTAAGTAGAGGATGCTGTGATTGCATTTCACGTTTAAAAAGGTGCTGGGRGTGTTTGATATCATTTCAAAATACACTCCAAAATTAGATTTTAATGTTTACATATTTTCTGTGTAAAATATTTTAAAAAAAAGTCTTTTATTGAAAGAAATCTTCTATGTCCATGAAAAAAAAAGTGTATTATTGAAAGTGATTGCTTATATCTATGAAAAGGGATGAAAAGAACTCTTTCTATCTCGCTTTTKGAAACAAAAATAATATTTAATGCAAATATACTATTTCTCAGACATTACAATGTAAAAATTCATCAAGGTATTTTTACTAATTAAAAAGGTAAAAAGAACCCCAATCTCTAATTATAAAATAACAACAATAACAATAATTAAGCCAGAGACACAGAGACACTGTGGCAAGAAAAAAATATCTTTAATTCCTCTAACAGGAAAGTTATAGAGACTAGAAAATATGCTGAGATACCAACTTCTTAAGCAGCTAGGATTGAGCCAAAAACTATTTATATAAATACATATATCCCAACTGTGCACAGGTGTTTTAGATATCCTATGGGATTTAAAATCACAATAAACATTTTGTTCAAACCATGAAATAATTTTTGGTGTTTTTTTTTTTTTTTCTTTTTTTCACAGAATCATAGAAAGAGAGAATAGTTGGGTGAGGAAGAAACCTGTGGAGATCTGGTCTAAACCTTTGGTCAACCAGAGTGATTTCCCAGTCAGGTTATGTACATGTCCAAGGATGGAGACTCCACAAGCTCTCTGGGCAACCTGTTCCAGTGCTCTGTCACCCTCACAGGAAATAAGTTTTTCTTCATATTCAGATAAAGCTTTCTGTGTTTCATTTTGTGCCCATTGCTTCTCATCCTATCACTGTGCACTACAGAGCAGTGTCTATCTCTGTTTTCARTATCTCTGCCTTCTGTGTGTCCTTTGTCCCCAAGGCTACTGCTTCATTTGTTAAGTGAGCCTACATTTTCCCTAGCCTTCTTTTTGTTGATTGTGTATTTTTTGAGGTCCATGTCCTCTGCTAGTTTCAACTCCAGAAGGGCCTTAGCTCTCCTAACTCTGTCCTTGCATTCTCAGACAGTGTCTCTATATTTTTCCTGGCTCAATTTTTACTCTATCCAGCTCTTTTACAAAACTCTATTACCTTTGACTTTTAATTATCAGCTCCTTGTTTATCCATGCAGCTATTCTGCCACCTTTGCTAGATTTCGTGCTTTTGGGGTTTTTGTGGCTTCTTTAGTTGGACAAGGTGATCCTTAAATATCAGCTAATTCTCTTGAAAATGTCTTTCCTTCAGAGACCTAACCAATGTGATTCTTCCAGGCAGGTTCCTGAACAAGTTGAAATCTGCTTTCCTGAAGGCTAGAGTTATGATCCTGCTTTTTGTTTTTATCCCTCCTTGCAGGATCCTGAACTCCACCATCTCATGGGTACTGTAGCAAAGCTGCCTCTGACTGCCTTTCCTTTCAGTTCTCCCGTCTTAGTATGTGTGAAATGTATGTGTGAAATTAGTACCTCTCCTCATGCATGAGCTTCTTTATCACTTGAGTTAGGAAGTTGTCCTTCTGTGTAGTCCCTGCAGTCAGATATCAGGGTGGTAGATAGAAGCAGATTACTAGCAGCAATGGGAAGCTGGAATCTCCCTTTACCAGTGGCTTCTGTATTTAAGATCCAGTCCTTCAGTTCCCCTCCCCCTTCTTTTTTTTTTTTTTTTTTTTTAAATCATTATCTTACTATATAGAATCCGTGAATTTTTTTTTTTTTTTTTTTTTTTTTTTTTTTTTTTTTTTTTTTTTTGTTTAAATAATTTAGAAGTAAGAAGAATCCGTGAAGACAACATCCTGATGACTATGAAATCATTAGAAGAGAGATTCCTTTATYCCTACTGTAGAACAAGAGAAGTTTCTCATTTAATGTTATTTGTTATTCTATTTTCRCTTTTGTTTTCCCTATTAATTTTCTGCTTTTTTGTTAATGGATGGAACAAAAAAATTAAACGAGAATTATTTGTCATCCTCCATCTCCACAAATAAGTAATGTTTGACWGTGTGTGGCCTCTGTATATATATTCCTATAGGCTTATTAGTTCCAAATTTGTCTCTCATGCAGTGTATATTATGGATAGAAAAGTATTTGGGGATAATTATTTCCCTATTATAAGTGCACATTAATGGAATACAAATGTAGTATTATCCAGTATTCTAATGCTGAAGATGGTTCTTGTAGTGACATGTTCAGTGTAATTTAAAATTAAGAGCCTGTCTCTATTTTGCTATGAAACGTATTTGCCAATTACAGTCTGACATTTATCCATCCAATGCACTGATTCATCTTGACTGTGAAATACATAATTATGTAGGAGTAAATCAAAATTTAAATAATGCAAAGAAACATGCTGTCATGAGCAGAAGGTTCTCATCAATCCTATCACCACTATCTTCGCTCCATGAAATCACTGAAGCTTYGAGAATGTAGTGAATCTCACACAGCTTCATCAAACATTGCTAGTTCTAATAGGATAATAGATCCTGATGAAAATATAGTTGCTCTAAGTCCAGCACTGTAATATCTTCTAGGAAAAGACACAACTGAGAATTACACTGAAGTTAACTAAAAACTTACTATCAATGTAGTAGTGTTTGCTTCTTAAAAGTGTATTAYTTCAGGAGTGCTTAA
Organism: Eudromia elegans; assembly: GCA_003342815.1. Lineage (NCBI taxonomy): Eukaryota > Metazoa > Chordata > Aves > Tinamiformes > Tinamidae > Eudromia > Eudromia elegans. The sequence goes on from PTEX01000318.1 coordinate 497,377, forward strand.
ATACCATATAGTAARGAAGCTTTGAATCTTATTACAGACAGCAAACTGCAAGAGTCTTATCATTTATCCCCTGTRCCATGTGCTCTAGGTATTCCTGCCTGAGCAGGGGAGTTGGGCTAAATAATCTCAAGAGRTCCCTTCCAACCTTAACCAGTCTATTATTCTATGATTTTTGGACRTTTATCTCAGCAAYATATATATTCCTAGTAGACTACCCAACCAGAGAAGTTGACAAGCTATGCTCCTACATGGCTCTGTCACCAAATCTCAGCTGGTTGTTAAATMAATTGATAACACACCCATTTGGAAGTATCATGGATATCACAGCATCCTTGATGTTCCTCTATGTCATGAGTGAGGGGGTCTATACTGTTGCCACACAGTGAGGCCACTGTGGTTAATAAAATACTTAGCTCCCATTTAATGAGGACTATTCCAGGGAAATTTCACTGKGGCCATTTATAGCCATAATCTAGATTCCTTTTTTTACTCATTTTAAAGTGGATTCTCAGCTTAATCATTTTAGAAATATGGTAAAATGAATAAGCAAAAGCCCTTCTTTTTAACTACGTTAGGGATCTGGAATGCTGTCAGGAAAAACAAACACTGTTCTCCTTCATTATGCTCCAGAGGAAGGAAATAAATRGTTTTGCTCGTTTAAATTTTCCATCACACTGTGATATTATGTCAATTATACACAGAAAATGTGTTTGCTACAATGAAGAAAAAGTCTTGTTGGCACTGTACAGTCAACAACATGCAATAATGTGGTTATAAAAATATTGAACTTGATAATGCATTAGGAAATTGTTTGATGCATTTGATTATGAAAAATAAAAAGAAAGTGTCCAAAAAAAACCCCCTAGAAAATGACAAAGGAAATAATATATTTTATATATTTATATTTATAAATAATATMTTTTTCTCTAATGAATTTGTATCAGATCACATTATTAATTAGAGCCCAGCTAGTTTATATTAAATGATTGTTAGTATGGATTTTCTACACAGAAGCAGAAGTGCAATTTTTAAAGAAGTTACTAAAACTGACATATTACAATAATTTTAAAGGACATGAAAGATGCTTTCAAAGTAGATTAAAAAGGAATTTATTTCCTGAATTTATTTCTAGGTACTGCTGCCAACTTTGTGCATTCTTTCTTATCCTGGGTTTCTTTGTGTTTTGTGCCTTTCATTGCCAGATGTTTAAAGGGAACTGAAATACTTAATTTTTCCCATGGTGCCACCATAATTTTTCATTCAAGCTACATCTTCATGCTGAAAATTCTCTCGTATTATGTACCTCTCTTTTTGGAAAAAAAATTCCACAAACACTAAAACATGTAGTATTTTTTTATATTAAACATAAATCTGTGACTAAAGATATACTGTGTGAATTTTGCTTTATGTTAGATATTTTGAATTCAATACATTTTTTCTTTTCTGTGAAACATGCATGTAAAGTCTGAGTTTCGCCTCCATTCTGTAAAGGATTAAATCTGGAGGTRTCTAATGTAGATGTGAACCCTCTGTGAAAGGTTCCTTTTATTTGCCTTAACTGTGGAGTTTATCTGAAACAGAGGTACTGTTCCAAATGCTGTATRTTTTAAATGTTTTAAAATGTTTTGCTGGTGATTGGCTTCTTCAGAAAACCTTTCTGCAACTCATGGGCACTTGTGCCAGGCCTTCRTGACYGGTTAAATGGTACTCAACAATTAAGGCAACTGAGTCAAACCCTAAACATAATCCTGTATGGTCCATACTGATTTCTAGCTAGAATATTTCMATGACTTTGTAGATAGACTACATCACAATTGGGTAAAGGAAATATATTGTAACCCAATTGTAGGTAAGTAGCATCTTATATCTTAGGGCTCCTAATAATTTCTGTTATTAAATCCTGTTGATACACTACCAGATTTTAATTGCTTTAGCAAACTGAAACACCTTCGAAGGGCACCTACCCCCAGGCATTGATTTAAAGTATGAAGAGGATAGATTTAAGTCTCTCAGATTAATCAGGCAGAATAGGGAATTCCATCCCAGTCACCATAGCTATCAGGGGAGCATTCAAACAGCTGGATTATGAACCACTTTTGATGTTGTCAGAAAGTCAAAATGGATGTGCAGTGATTTTTTTTTTTTTTTTTTTTTTTTTTTTTTTTTTTTTTTTTTTTTTTTTTTTGGTGATAAGTGCTTTTTATTTTTCTTTGCAAGAGCAGCAGGATACATCCAGCAGTTAATGTACCGTAGAAAGCAAAACAAACCGAACAAATACAAATTATGTATGTATCTATGTCTTTTATAGTTTTCTAATGGTTTTCAGTGTCTTTTGACCCTGGGTGAACATACAAAGGYAACAAAGCTGGTTCAGTTAAAACCTGAGCTCTTTATATGCTATGTTACTAAGTAAGCATGTAAAATTAATGTCCCTAAAAGTATTTATTCATYTGTTAATTTAATTGTTGTCTTGGCATTCTGTAAATCTGGAGCCTAAGTTTATATTTCCTACTAAAACACATAATTTCAAATGCTGGAAAATATCTTTTGGAAAGTCTTTCTACAAAGTTGTGAAWTTGCCTAAATAAAATTCTGCACTTTTTATTACTACATAAGTGATTTTTTTGCAATATTCTAAGCTTAGTAACATTCTTTTTAAAAGCTTAGGTTTTTAATGATTTCATTCATTATTGAAAGGTTTTGAAATATGAAATGTTTCATTAAGCAAAATGAAGATGTCCAGCGAAAATGCTAAAAATGCAAATTTTATAGGTATAAACAAAGCTTTCCATTCCAATTGAGATTAAGTGTTAAGTAGTTTTCCCTAAAAACCTTGACTGAACTTAAAATAATACATCTGACAAGATTTCAAAAAATCATTAAGGTCAAAAAGTTATAGTTTTGTACTTTTGAATTACATGACCAATTGATACATACAATYGTTAAAACAGAATACATATTTTATCTTATATTCCTATGATAATTTTTTTACAGCTCCATGTACTGCAATTGGACAGATATACACATATACAACACTGAGAATAGAGGCTTATAGTGAAGCAGCAAAAGGCAGTTATTACTTTTAACTAATAAGAAAGTAAAGGTTAATAAATTAAATAAATTGACATAGATTTTTCCATATTTAAGTAATGTAGCATTGCTACTTTGMAATTTTAGAAAATTTCAGGATGGGAAAGAAGAAAGTTTGCTATAGTGATAMACTGCATAAGTAAGTGGAAATACAGTCAAAACATTGACAATGTGATGGGATTTTACTCGAGTTGTGTTACCTCTGGTACYGTCTCTTCAGGGTATGATTTTCTGCTTTTGTGAGGGAAAGGGTTTTTTAATTAATAGGAATGGAAGCAGGATCAAATCATGTTCAAGGGTTGCASAAGTGGGAAACAGATTGTCATTCCTTATTCACGTACCATACAGGACAGCCAGGTTTCCCCTGAAGGAAAGCTTTGTTTTGAATAAATTATGCATAGTTCATGGGAAAAATATTTTTCCAACACTTACTAACTCCTTTGAAATGCTGTGGTTTGTAAGGAAGTACTAAATGGTGAGCAAGGTAGTGCTAAAATAAAATAAAATGCTTGCACCTTCTACRTAGTGTTTCCTCAGTATTKMCAAAGCCTTTGGAAATGATTTAGTGCTCTATCTGAAGACAAATGCAGAGAGAAAGAGTAGTACATGCACTGGCAGATTTGGTATCTGTAACTATATTTTCTTTGTATTTTCTTCCTGCTGCTTAATCATAAAATAAAATAAAATAAAATAAAATAAAATAAAATAAAATAAAATAAAATAAAATAAAATAAAATAAAATAAAATAAAATAAAATAAAATAAAATAAAGCTGGTACCACATAACCAGGTAGTTTGAAGTACAGATCTCAGCACTGTAATGACTGCCCTTATCCCAATAGTTTTCTTCAAGTAGAGTCTGCTCCTGCCCTTTTTCATGCAAAGGATTTTTCCATCTTGTAGATATAAGCACAAAGTAAAAATCCAGCCTGTAACATTAATGTGTTTAGAGGTATATACAGTTCTACAGTTGCTTCTCTTGGATTTCCTCTCTTAACCAAACTGGAGCGATGCTTTTGCAAGTGTGCAAAATTTGCTGACAGTCACAATTGTTTAAATTAGAAAGTGAACGTTACAGTTAATTGGAATGAATTATGTCCAAGAGTCTGATACCTGAATTCTTAATCTCTAGGGTCTAGTTACTGTATGTCCTTGAGCAGAATTGTCCAACCTATATTTGAAAATATATTTTTTAACTACACTAGGGGCCTAGAAAATATTTCGTACACTAAGTCCTGAGCTTCATATGTGAAAAGGGACAGATGGCAGAGGTGCACTTCTAAGTTGGTCATTGGAAGTAAGCACTTAAGACAGAGCCAAAAAAATGGYTTTTTAAACACCTACATGTCATTTTTCATATGCCCTAATGACACTCTTCAGCTGCCCATTTACCAAGTGACACATTGCCACAATGAAGGCAAATACATTTAATGTCATTGRTTATGAAATAGGATAGGATTGAACAGGGTTGCTTGACAGTGGGTGGTGCCTTCTGTTGTCAACTCTGCTCAGGAGCCCCAGCCAGGGTGGAATGCCACAGCCTTCCTATTTCATSTCTCATGTTTTCATGTAATTCAGAYACAGGCTGCCTGACTAGCTGGCTGGTACAAAAACTTGCAAAGCAGAAGAAATCTCTCTGCTACTCTGCATGAGCTGGATGTGGGGGGGTACATGAGGCAGGAATCAGCTGTTTGAGTCATGCTTAAGTCTGGAAAGTGCTCAGTTTGCATTCAAGTGCAGGGATACTGCAGCTTACCTTCTTAGCAGGGGATTGTTAATTTGTCTGTGCATCGGTTTTAAAACATGGAGGGAAATTCCTAGCTGGTGTAATTCATCATAACTACCCAGATGACTGGTTTATACCTGCTGAGTGTAAATCCCACAGGATGCTTTCACAAGTGCTGACTTAGAATACTATTTCAAAGATAAATGGATTTGAGAATTTAACCCCCCCAAGATTTAAATTCTTAATTCATACCATTTGTTAGCTTTCTGAGTAGAACATGGTATGTCTAAGTTATATTTTTTAAAATAAAGGTGTTCGATTATATGATAATCCAGCTTTGAAGTRCCTGGAGAGAGGAATAAAGTAATTTCTGAATCTCTTTGACAGAATTCATARTAGATAGCACAATAAATAGGAGGTACCCACACTAATGAATGCTAAGAAAAAGTGGACCTTCTTTCTATTGACTGTTTGAATAATGGTATGAGATTAAGACTCAGAACCCCAATCATTGATCATCTTCAAATCTCAAAGCATTGAATCAGTGGTCTTGAAAATCCCAAAAAGATGTATGACATTTCCCATAGGATTGGGCTTATTGTTTCTGATAATAGCAGTGAAGTGAAAAATCACTTAGGAATTCAATCTTTCTAGACAACCACAGACATTATATCCCAGGAAAGGGATATTCCAGGAAGGTTAAGGATGAATCTGAAAAAAAAAAAAAAAAAAAAAAATATTCAAAGTCAAACACTGTTTTTGAAACGTCATAATATAATACATAGTGAATATCTGAATGTTGCTACACTTCCTTTTCTAAAGGCACAAATCAAACTGTGATGTTCTAACCATCTGAATACTAGCTCCATGGTGCATGGCATATCGAGTTTTCAAAATGAGAACCACAGTGCACTACAAGTATAGGGTGTTCTAATGAATTTTCAGATGCACAACTGAAAATTTGCAGGTGGCAATTAGARTAATTTGAAAAGAAAAATGAATGTCTACTAAATGAAAAGGGAGAATATGAACAATAGTAATTTATTTACCTGCCAGAAAGACATAGGTCTTTTTTGTTTCTTTTTGGTTTTGTTCAGGACTCTGCTSTTTTGGCTAGTAGCACTGCAAATGATAAAGAAAAACAAATAAGCACTTTTACATGTAAAATTGATATAAGTAACAAAGACTGGACTGAAGACAGGTACCAAATTACTAATAATCTTGTCTCTCTATTTTAGCACAAGATGTCTTTGCTTGCCTTAGTTAATGTACTTACTTAAGAGCAGAATAGAAGTAAAATTTGAGTCATAGAAGTGTTGACCTAGGGAGGTCTTCTACTCTGTTCTCCTGACTGAAGCAGCACTCTTCCTAACACTGGATAAGGACTGCTATGGTGGCTTTGTCTGGCCAAGTCTTGAAGGAGATTCCACAGTAGTCTGGGCAACTTCTGATGAAGATATTTTTCCTCATATCCAAACTTCCAAGCCACAATTATAGCTTTTTCCCATCCTTTCCTCCACAGACTGCTCATTCCCCCACTCTCTGCCCACCTACTGCTGAGAAACTGAACAAGCCCAAAYTCTTGATAGTGTGCTTTAGGTTCTTGGTAGTCATGTTCTAGACCCTCTCCTTTTTCCTCCAACTCTCCTTTAAGATGATAGGACACTCAGAACAACTCAATGCAATCATGCCAGAACCGAGTACAGGAGAATTTTATTTCATCTGTTGGTCAGGCTTTAATATAGCCTTGTAAACTGCCCACCTATTTTGTTATGAGAACATACTGTTTACTGTGTTCACAGTAAACCCCAGGTCCTTTACAGCCATGCTGCTACTCATCCAGTCAGTTCCCAGCTGTACAAAGGCATGARGCTAATCTGCTCGTACTGCAGATCTTTGGATTCTTTCTTTCTGAGCTGCGTAAGATATCTGTACTCCTAGTTCTCAAGTTGATTAAAGAGCAAAGATAACTTATTCATAGTTTCTGACATCTTGTATAATTTCCAAATTCTTGTCTTTTTGTCTTTGCTAAAGACAGGTATATCTTTAGTTTTTTTCTAGRTTTCAAAGACTTTCCTCAATAAAAACAATATTTTGTTATCCACTAACTCACAACTGATGAGTCTTTATTCATACTGCACTCCTCCTGCACTTCACTTTTCTGATTAATCTCTGTCCCATTCCTCTGCTGTGCAGTTTGTTCCTCTCCTTTCCAATCCATATTGATACACCAAGAGATCTTGTTGAAGACACAGTGTGTGAAGATTGAGAAAAAAATGTGTGGATTCTTTTTTTTCCCCCCATATGTCTTCTTGTTTGTCTTGTCCTTTTACCAATTTTGCTATTCTTCCTCTGAACTTCCTTTTTCAGACTAACATACTAGTACTGTTTCTCCACAATTTCTATGTTTTAATTTCACTGCRTCTTTGTATTTCTGAATTTCACCTTAAAAGACAAAACAATGCTTTTGTTCTCCTCATTTGACCCTGTRCATTAATTTCACTCTCCTTATGCTCCCAAATTGCATTTTTAGCTCTTCAAAATACCTCTTAAGACAATTTATTAAGAAATCACTTTCCTCTTTCAGGAACAGGATGGTTTATTCCTGAGCTTTCTTTAAAAATCATGCAGTCCTTCTTGACCTCTTTCCCTTGTATAGCAGCTGCCTAGGAGATTTTGCTTAGAAATGCCCTAAAATAAGTCTTTTTTTTTTTCTTTTTTCTTTTTTTTTTCCCTCTGTCTTTCTTACATGATAGCATTTAACTGTCCATGACCATTCTCCAGTCCTGCTGTCCCACAAGTCTTCATRTTTGTGATCCCATCTGTCATCCTATTGTACACGAAATTGCAGTTCTTTTGTTTGTTACCCAGTCACTAAATAACAGTGTACAGGCACTCTCTGAAAGCCTCTGAAAGCTCTTTTCCAAGTACACAAGTAAAATTGTCATTTTAGCCTTCTTCCTCATGAACCATCTCTATTTGCAKTTTTTCCTCTTTCATTTTGGGGCTTCATTTCCTAATGAGAAMTGTTTATACCTGCTACCAGTTTAGCAAGCCTGTTTGCAGATATGATCTTTCCTCACTTGGTGAGACTCTTTTTATCTTCCAAGCAGTCCTTCTTCTTCYTCAAATGAGACATAGACAAGTGAATTTGAGGAAGCCAAAATTTTACTGGTAACACCAGCCATACAGACAGTTGTTCTACTACTGATTTGTGTCTGCTCCTACTGGTTCCATTCTCTTGGAAAGGACTGCAGAAGAAAATTCCTAGGCTCCTGATTTCCCTCTTCTTGTCCTCAAAGTCCTATAGTCATCTTTGTTCAGCTCAAGTACACCCTGTATCATTTGTGCCTAGACAGATGAACAGCAAAAACAGTTAGCCTTGACAACCTGTCTGTAATATTGCAAATTGCCATTACATAAAAGGACAAAACCTCCCCAGCTCTTATAGGTTCTCTGACAGCTTTCTAGCACAGAGGCGGGTCTCCAGTGACTGACAATCATAGTTCCCTCTCTGTAGCACTTGCTGGTCCTAGTCTGAATACATGAGATATCCATCCCAGATATCCATCCCAGGCTACTTTTTTTAAAGAAAAGCTGTAGATTCAGTCTGCAAGCTATGGTGAGTCTTGTACTCAAAACTTCTTCTTGTGGAGCAAGAGGTTTTAACTATTATATAGAATTAGATACCACTAATAACTTTTTAAAATTTTAATTCAAAATCAGTGTGCCCTCATCAGATGACCAATGTAAGTACTCATTTTTCCTTAATGATTATTTTGTTAGATTACTGTATGATGCCCTAAACACAATCCTCAATGCTTCAAGTAGCTAAGAGCACTAATAGATTGCCATTCTCTTTGCAGCCATACACCAAAATGAGTATAGGTTATAAAATTAGTTGATTACGTGAGAGGCATCCCATACCTTCATCTTTCCCCTTTTAAGCTCTCAGATAGTCCTCCTTCTCACCCTTTTGATGTCAAATAGATAGCAACAGGGGAGAACAGAAGCAGGCATGGTACTAGACAAGGCATCTGTTTTATTAAAAGTACCCATTACTAACAAAGAGTCACTCTATTTCCAGCACCAGGGAGAGTTTAAATTCATATTTCATTGCCTCACCACATCCACACTTCTGTTTGATTGCAGCTGGCAAGGTTGTATTTGATCTTTAGTAAGTCATTTTATATCTTCACAGGTAAAGAGAGTGCAATGGATACACATTTAAAGAGGAATGGAAAGGCAGTAGATAGATTATAGATATTCATTTAAAAAAAACCAAAGTATTTGTGATGATTTTTTTCAGAATATGGTTTTATGCATTCAGATTATATGTATTTCCTTGTGAAAAATCCTTGTGTCTATAGGCATGCATATGTACATTTCAGAGAGTGGAGAGTGTACACACATACATTTTTATATATACACATATTTGCATAGATCTTTACATACTTTTGTGGGTATGGGTGTGTAGTAATGGTTTTAGAAGAATATGGATTTATGGCCTATCAAAACTCACTCTTCTCTTAGCATAACTTCAGGACTGTCTTGACATGACTGCAGACTATCTTGTCATAACTGCAGGCTGTGCTGATTCTGCAAGGCTACAAAGATACTGCGAACAAAGTAGTAAAGACACAGAACAAAGAGGTAAAGACACCAAGGACAAAGTAGCAAGAAACTTAAACTATTTAAGTCTACAAGGATACTTAAGACAAAGAAGTAAAGAACTCAAACTGTGGAGCAAGCAGGAAAGCAGGAACTCCAAATATGTGAATGCATGAACTTAACAGGATCACCTGTAGTCCAATGAGAAGGATGTGTGAACAGATGCCTTTAGCCAATCATTATGTTACTGCGCGCGGAAACAGTAGTATGTAACCAATCAAATTAACTGCCGAGCTGTGGCAAAGCTGACTCTGCAATTATTATAATATAAATATTGCTTTGTAACACGAATAAAGTGATTTCTGCTTGATTCATATTGAAACCTTCAGGAGTCGTGACTGGCGTCCCGCATGGGTGTGTACCTGCATGCACACACTGCACATTGCAAAAAATACACACACTGAAACGGAAAAGAAGAGTACTATCATCAGCCTGCTGCTAGTCAAAGGAGTGAAAAATTGTGTTGCATGGTATTTTTTTCTTTTTTTTTGGTAAGTTAGAGAGAATTGTGCATAGCTGATGATCTTTTTGTTATCTTCTTTATTATACAGACAGAAATGCTGATTATGTCTCCCTAGAGGGAACATAATCACAACCAGGAAAAGTTTTCTTTTTATTAAGAAATAAAATGTGTTAAATGGCAGCCCAGAGTAAGAAGTCATGACCGCTGGCATTACACTGTCGCTCACCTTCCTCTAGTGAATTAATTTGCCATAAACATTAAAAATATCATCCTTCATGTCAGACCCAAAACCATTAGATTTGTATTCAGAGTACGAAAGGGAGTTATAGAAGTATCTAGAAGCACTCATACTTTAGTAATCATGTTATTCAGTAACTCAGTACCTTGGAATTCCAGCTCATTTGTTGTTTAGACTGATAGGTATCTGTTTATTAAATTTATATTTCCCCCAACAGAGTTTTTCAAATGCCAGCTGATACAAAGGGAAAAGAACAGGACTTTGCAATAGAGAGAAAGGGAGTATTTGATTATGGAAAGTAGAACAGTTATACAGTTGTATGGTTTATATGCAGAAAGAGAGACTGTACTACCCTTAGAAATAAAAAGGAAGAAATATTCCTTATCTGTGTATTTTCAAATGTTCCAGTAAGATCCTATGTGAGGAAAAAAAAGGTGGGGGCAGGGGAGAGGAAGTTCAAAATGTGAAAAAAATGCAAGCAGAATTACCTAACCAAAACTTAAACTACTTGATATTGAAACTCAGATATGGATGCCTTTCATGTTTTAGGTTACCATGAATATACTTTTAATGAAAAACAACATGCTTTCCTAAAATTGTCAGTAGTATTTAGTTTTCATCATATTCACAGATTTTACTCATTTTTTGCTCAATCCCTTCAGAAATTGAGCCTCTTGCTCACAGCAGAGGCAGCCACAGCAGTTTTCTCACAGCAGCAATMTCCAAGGATGGAGACTCCATAACCTCTCTGAGCAACTTGTTACAGTGTTTGACCGTCCTTGCAATAAAAGATTTTTTTTATAATACAGCAATATGAGCAGGAAACAGGGCAAGGTCCATGTAATTGTGCAAAACATATTTTATATCCAAGATATAAGTATGGTACTTTTGAGAGAAAGAAGAAAGTGAGAAAACAGTGTGTCTAAGCCTTAACTCACATAGCTGTGTATGATATATCCTGAATTTATGTTATTTCAAATCATATTCATACTCTTGGTAGTACAGAACAATATCCCATTCTTCTGAGTCCCTGGAACAAACTAAGGCACGATGAATGGTATTAGTCATGGCTCTGTGTGTGGGGTTGTGTGATGACTGAGCTATCTTCAGTCTGCTCATGTTTGCATTTTAGATGCTTGTATCATAGCACTGAGCTCAAATGTAAAAATAGCTAAAAAATAGCTACTTAAGTGTCCCTAGTTATTTTAGTGCGGACAGCTGATTGCATGAGAGCTGTCTAGAAATAACCAATCTGAGCACAGAAGTAAACCTGAATTCTCACCATTCTCTGATAGAAGTCAAAGTTTCAAGAAAAGTCTCCATACACAGAAAATTCACTGCTCTGAATTTCAGGATAGGATTCTAGATATTCTCTCTACAAAAACTTGTACTTTTGTAATTTTTTTTTTTTTTCCCAGATGATCCAAGAAAGAAAGGGGTGCTATGTTTTTTTATTCAGAACATTCATGCCAGAACTAGGAACTGTAAACCTGGTTTCATTAAAGCTCAGACATTTTATAAGTATGCTGTGACTACTAATTTACTGAGTTTTTGGGGAAGTCCCTAGTCTTACTTCCTTCTTGTAATGTTTCTGTGTAACAACAACAATAAGGAAGTATCTTGCAATGATGAGCATGACTATGAAACAAAATTATTTAATTTATTAAACTATTGTATAGAGAGTATATAAATCTATATAAAACTATTATATAAAAGGTATACAAATCCTCCAGCAGTCTTTCATGAAGTCTCTTGTAGTATCTCAAGCATATTCTCAGACATTTAGGGGTCATCCATTGTTATGCTTAAGACTCGGAAATCAATTACTGCATCCATCTTATTAAYTGGATCATATCAAGAATCATTCTCTGGTCTGGAAGCCAACTGGCTCAGAAGTGCTTATTTCTATAAAACTAATCTCTCTGACCTCTCAAAATACAATGACTGTATTGAAGCTGCTTTTTTATGAGATTTGGGAATTATCTGGGAGAATTTGGGTATTATTTGGGAGACTTTAAGGTAGCCTTGGCCAAAAAGTGCCATGTTGTAAATTAATATCTTAATGTTATGGAAGGTACATGCCAGGTCCTATGTACAAGGCCTATACCGTTGCACTGCTTAGTTTACTAATATAATTGTAGACAGTGGGGCTTAGATAGGAGTCTGGATTTTTGTTCCTCAAGGACGGTTATATAAACTTACAGATTTTATAGGATGAATAAAGTGCTATTTAGGGTATATAACATATACTATACATATAGCACATAGCTATGTATTTTTCTTTAAGTTTTCAACAGATTATAAGGCCAGTGGCTGTGGTCTTCAGGAGACCTTGATTATAATCCCTACTGGATGCAGGATTCATTGCCTTGCCCAGGGCTCTCCCAAGGCTTCCAGAGAKCACATCATTTTCTACTAATCTCTTAGGGGTGCTCAGAGGATTAATTACTTAATGTGTTGTGAAGCACTTTGAAGATGAAAAAGTGCTACGTAAGTGCTAAGTATTGTGAGTAAAAAGTTGGGGAGTGGAAGGGGGATTGACAGACAGCTGAAATACAGCTTCAAAATTTCCCATTTACTAGTAAGAAAAGAGTCTTTAATTCTCTCTGAATTCTGAACTGCCTGTGATCAGGTTTCCAGAACACTATGAAAATCTTTATAACATCAGCCTACTCCTTTTGAACTTGATGAAGGCTCTTTGTTCTTTATTTTTAATTAATTATGATAAATACCATGGAACATGTTGTTCAAAGGGCTTTGGCTGCTTAACTTGTTGCCTTGTAATAAATATAAAACACCACAGATTTACATGACTTTATGACAGCATATGAAAAGGAGAAAAGAATTGGCAATGTGCCTCCAAGGTGAATAGAAAAGAGTGCAAGTACCACTGTTGCAGCTGCAGACAGCTTCAGTGGTGTCTCACTTTGTGATTGAGGTTTACTTAAAACTCACAACAGTCCCTCCAAAAACTTCTTCTTGCTCAATAGATGAGGCTATAAAATAGAATGAATTTAGTATAGAATGATAATAGAAACATAGGCAGTTGAATTGTGAGTTCAGACCAAAGGTCCTTTTAGCCCCAAAATCAGACTCTTCCAATGACCCATAATGGACTTCTAGGGAAAATATGTTCCCAAAAAAAATTCTAAACTGAGTTTTCTGAAAAYCCTAAAAAAAGAAGTCTAAACAATTTTCCTCTTCTGTCTCAGTGTCAGTATGAGATGTGCATCCCACTTCCATTGAAATGAAATCACCTTTTTTTTTTTTTTTTAGAAATTCTGCCTCAGATTTTGCTGAGACCTGCAATAAAAGTAAAGCTGATGCATGCATCACAGATCATGATATAAATGCTAAAGTAATGAAAGTTCGATCTGCCTGCTCCCCAAGGAACACTATGTTGTAAATGTTGTAGGAGTGAAAATGGAGACCTAACAGAATTTTAGAAGAAAAATGAAAAGTGATAAATATTCTCTGTAATATCACAGTGCCAAAAGTACTATTTTTTTAATGTTAGAAATGAACTTCCATTCTCCATCTTCTGCTTTTACTATATCCACTTGAAATATTACATTCCTCTAAAATTTAACAGAAGACAAACAAAAATGCAAAAGCACAAGCTTTGTGAATTCCTCAAAAGAGCATGCACATTTATATGTTTTTCTTTTTAATATTATTAGAAGCAAAGACACACACACRCACACAAAACTTTTTAATTACTACTAAAAATGCTTCAAATTATCACTTCTAATTTGTTCACAAGAGATAGCCAGAAGAATATCACACCAAACCCTGCCGAGCTAAGTGATAAATACATTGAGTTTCTAATTGGGTTMCTTGTGATAACACAACTAGAATCACATCCATAAAATAGTGACCTGTTTGAACTAGTGAGCTGGTCTTGATGATAAAAGAGCCACCTCTAAAAGATATTGACCAGAGGATTAAGTTTTCTTCACAAATCTATCCCATCATATATGGATGACCATGCTTTCCATTTGAGAATAGCTTAAGACCACCAGCTAGCAAACTTATTAAACTCATACTACAGAAAATATAGCAGTTGTTATATTATTGTGTGTTCTTCTAGGCATTCATTTCTTTGGCAGTCTGGAAAATGCTTTTGTCCTACGTCCTATTTAATCGGAGTTTTGAAATACCTCAGCAATTATTTTCTGTAGTAGTAATTTTTGAATTCTAGCTTTGCAATGCAGTTTGTCAGATTTTATTTCCTTATTTATAATTATATTAAACAAAGTGTTGCTTTGTTCTAAACTCCTCACACAATAAATGCAAGGATAATCACACAAAACACGGCAGTCGCGGTATCATGTTATCAATTAGCAGAATATTATAGGATCTGAATAAAGGTAATTTAAAACTTTTTTGATCATTTTCTCTCTTTAATCTTAAATATGAGAAAATGAAGATGATAGTGGCAAGAATACTCAAACCACACCATTACTTGATCCATGAGAAGTCTGTTGTCCTGGTCATTTTTCCATAAATTTGCCTTTTTGACCTATGGRTGTCCACAATATTGTCTCACATTGAGCTATATGAAGTAGTAAGCTTAAGCATAGCCAAGCATTGGCACATGAGCTTTCATATTTCTTGTTGGTACAGTCCCAGTTATGGTTTTGTTTTGAACTAATTGGCAGAACATGGGTGTGGAGGACAATATATTTGGAGGACCATTACTAATGGCTTGATCAGACCCAACTGTTATAGGAGTTTTAGGGGTAATGAAAGTTACCTGTGTAAATGTGAGCTGGGCTTGATTTAGCCTCAAGTCCAAGAACCGTCCAAGAACAAGTCCTTGTTCTAGTATAGAAAATGAAGCTAAGTGCACTTTGGGAAGAAATTTCTTGGTTATCCACAACCTTTTATAAAGGAAGCAAAACTGCACTAAATATAAATCAGTGGAAACATTTATTGTTAAAACATACACTTTTGCCTTGTAATCAAATGACCAATCACTTTTGCAAATGTGTTTCTCCCTCTSTATTTTTTTTTTTKTWAAAACAGTTTGCTAAGTCTTACCACCTTTTGAGTGGTATGGCCTATTCCTGTCAGATATTTTACCTTAGTCTCATCACTTCAACCTACCTTCCCTAGTGTTTTCCTGTCAAAATTCCTGCCAAGTCCCAGTATTTCTCATTAGTAGRCACCATTTGCCCATGCGTAATCCTTTCCTACATGACATCACAGATGTTTGGGAAAACACAATACTACAGTTACCATCCAAACTTGGTAATAAAAATCTCCAGACAGAAWTGTCAGGATCAAATTACATTAAATTATACAGGACTCTACAAGTCTTTGTGCAAATAAGAATTTTAAGTGCCACATCCCCATTTTACTCCACAAAACAGAGTTTTCTCTTTGGAAACAGGAGTAATCTTTTGGAGCATACAGTATAGATGTAGCTGAGATAAACATTGTGTGTGCTAATGCTAGTGAAGTCCCAACTCCCAAAATAATTGATTTATTTTATGGATATTAAGATATGAATCTGTATTTTAGGTCATTGCCTTCATAAATCTAACACAAAGTTATGTTATCTGAATCCAAAATAGTTTATCTCAGAGAATCCCTCCTTTTTTTTTCATTTGATTAAGATTGTGCTGATGTATTTTAGTCTTTCCCTTATCACTGTTAGAGATTCTGAAAAATTATTTGACAGAATTGATTGAAAAGTTCTAGGACTCTTAACTTTGAGAAAGCATTTTGCTCTGGAGTTGACAGCTTTATTCCAACCCTAAGGCATCTGCAATAATTAATAACTGCGTCAGATTGATTCATCCTAAGCAGATGTGCCATGCAGGGTTTTTCCTTATCTCTCCTGTTTTCTACCTTGGTAAGTGACCTTTATTAAATTATGTTTCAAGMCAGGAAATCATGACATTCAGCTTTCGTAGGACAAGATTAGCCTGCCTTTGTTTTAGCTTATATGTGAATCTTCATTATCCGAAATGTATCTAACACATACGCTTTCTATTTTGATTTTTAAAGCAGATTTCAGCGGAATCAGTTTAAAACCAAACCATTCAGGATAAATTTCTAATTCAATTTATTTCTAATTCAATTTTATTTATCTTTCATTTTTCTTCTGAATTTTTGCTGAATCTGCTTAATTAATACCTACTTGTTCCCTTTAGCAATAAAATCTTTGACTTCCTTCTCATCTAATTTACCTCAATCTCTACTTAAAAAAAAAGAGTTAATTTTTTGCTATGCATATTGTTTATTCTTGGGTTTTTTCTCTCAAATTTTATGAAGTAATGTTTTATGACATTTCCTATTTGCTTCTGAAAAGAAATAAATTTGTCAAGGATTTACCTAGCATTTCTGTTACTTGATTCTTTTATTTGTTTCATGGCTTTAAAACAAAATAAAGATGAAGCTCACRGCTGGTTGCATGAGACAAAGTAATGTCTTACCAGAGAAGAACAAACAAACCTACCAAGTTGTATCAAGTTCACCCCATGGGCTCAGTTGCTGTTTTAGGATTATTGAATTTTTTTCATGTTGAATTAATTCAGATAAAGACAGTCATGTAACAGAAATGAATACACATACACATGTTGTTACTGTAATTGTAGTTGCAGTAGTGAAAGATTCAAAATTTTTAGAGTTGCCAGGTAACCTCACAATGTGAAAAAAAAAAAAAAAAGAGACAAATTTGCATAACTTTCAGGACTTAAATCTTTTAAGGTAACTGTACATTATTTGTTTACTCCTTACCTTACCAAAGCCTTTGAGGGATTTTTAAAAATCCCTTTTCTCCTACAAATATGAAAGTTACAAGTCWTGTGGATGTCATTGAAGGCCACCCTATTAGAAAAAACAATTAAGGCAATTAAGTGYCATGAAAGAAACATAGTGAAAATGAATGAGGAAACAAGGTAACTTCTATTAAAATATATTTATACATAACAATGTTTTTAACAGATTAATTCAATGCTTTAGGTTGTATTTGGTTGGTTGGCTGGTTTTGATTATTTCCCTTCTCCCTGCTTCTGAAATGATAGGAATTAGAGAAAAAGGAGAAGTTTCTAGGCTAAAAAGCATTTAATGCATCATAGTGTACAACCATACTAGATTCCCTAGTCACTTTTACAAACTTCTCAGGGCATCTGGAACATTCAAGAATGAAAGAATGCATTTGCTTGTATTTACAAAGATCCCCTTGTCAGTAGAATAGATTAAGCCTACGYTGAAAAGACTAAAAGAATAGCTGCAACATAGGTATCCCTTGTGCCTAAAGGCACATTTCTGAACACAAGTACACAAGGCACTTTTATCCTCTGCAGAATGTCGTATAGTAGTTTTGTATCTTTGACAAGTTATTTCTTCAAATTTTTCTCATCTTCATTGGATGGATCATCAAGGGAAGATGAGAGATTGCAGGGCAATTTTATCACTTTTGGAGAGAAGGTAGATATGTTTAATCACATTTAAGGCAGAAAGAAAACAATAATAGTGTGCTTTGACAAGTTTGAAAGAGTACACAAACTGTCCTATCCAATTTACATATATATATATAATTTCTCCATTAGCTTATGAGATACAGATCATTAGTTTTAGTATCTGTCTTTAATTCACATAAAATCTGTGCATTTTCTTTTGTACTGTTTGCCCTTTGTATCACATGCATTGCCTATATTTGAACAGTTTAGTTATTTAACATACTAGGTATATGTATATTAGCCTGCCTAAATTTATAACACTTGTTATGTTTTATCTTGACATATAAAGAAATATTTTTTGAATTTATAAGTATTTTCCAAATTTAATTTTTCTTAATTACAGGTTCTTCCAAAATTAGTAGTGCATTACAGAATCACAGAACCACTGAACAGTTGAGCTTGGATGAGGACTCTAGAGATCAACCTTCCTGTTCGAGTAGGGACACCTAGAACATGTGGCAGAGGGTTACATCCAAGCTGGTTTTGAAGATTCTTGATTTTTTTCCTATTTCCAAAATATGCATGGGCATGGTCTCTCTGAGTCTTAGCAGGTCCAACAGTGCAATATTGAACTTGAATAAGTTTGAAAAAGTGAAATGGATAGCTATGGACAGCCTAGTGACTTACTTATTTTCTGACAGTTTATACTTTTTTTTTTTTCCTTTGCCCCAAGTCATAGTAAGTTCATCATTGGCCCATAAAGCTCAAGGTTAGAGCAATGTGAAGATGAGTAGTGATAGAATACTAATATACAGTAACTCATCTCATGCTAGTGGTCTCTAACTCTTTTATTTTTTTTTTCTCCTTGAAAAGAGCAGAATAACTCAAATTAAATAAATTGAGATGATTGAATTTAACTCTTTGGATCACTCTGATAATTGGATAATTAAATATAAATAGAATAAATCCATTAACTCTTATTTATCTTAATAGCTTAGAAGATGAACATCATTGGAGATATTTCCAGAAATTCTATTTATCTTTATTTTAATACTTATAGTTCCACCTTCTGGTAAGAGAATCTGATTACTACTTTTCTTAGTATTTGTTTAATGAAAAGGATAAAGAAAGAAAGCTGCATGCACTGGAAAGTCTTCAAAGGGAGATGGTGAAAGTGAAAAGGAGGAAAAGGMTAAAAATCTTAGTTAAAGGTCTGAAATGCCTGCAGACTCTTATAGAGTATAAAAATAATAATGATAATAAAATTAAGGTGTTTTGTCTGCTTGCTTAATCATTTCTGACAAACTGATCTTTGTTTTCATTTGCAGCTTGATGCCCTCTTCAGAGCATCTCCGATGAAAAATCACATGTTTCTTTTGTTCTTATTTCACATCAACCCAGCTATTTGGGAAAACAGTGAAACTACATTTCCTACATTGCTTGGAAAGTAATTTGAGACTATTTAAGTAACCCTTCAGCCTATAAGCTTGACTCACTTATGTAAAAACTTGAAATATCTCATGTCATACAAAATCTCTTTGTGTTTTTGCAGTCTGTCTRGACTATAGTTTCTGGTCCAAAGATACACATTAGCTTGGGGTTCAGGATCATATATGGCAGGACAGAACAAAGTATACCCTGTATACTTTACAGCATCTCAGATAGAGTCACATACAATGTTGCTTCTGCTTAGACAACAAAACTGATGCCTGCCTGCATATYTAACCATCCATGCTGAAAAGTTTTTGGCCATTACATTGTGTTTTGGCCAAACAGATTACATTGTGTTTGGGAGCACAATGCTTACAGTATAAATTACACTGATGTCTTTGGTAGAGAACTTTTCTTTCCCTTTCTCTCACTGAGAAGCACTGTTATATTCTGAATGTCTACATTCAACCAAGAGAACACACAGAAACTAAAGTTTCTGCTGAGACTTGGAAGAGTTTAAATATTTCTGCTATCACATTTTTCTGACCTTGAAACTCCTGTTAATTACTGGCTCTTTTGCAAATATATGGTAACAGCAATCACAACTGCAATGTTAAGTTTGGTAAATTCTTTAAATGCATAYGATAATAAAAGTATGATCTTAAAAAAAAAAAAAAAGTATACTTCTGTGTACTTCATGAGGGTAATCATTTTTACTAATGTGAGGGGATAGCTGAGGTGACTCTTGACAGTAGCAAACTTTTGATTCCCATCCCAATAGGAAACTAGCTTTTTAGCCCAATCACTTTGGATGTATCAAGTCATGTTTTTTGCACAGTAGCTCAGTTCTGTGTCAACCCTATAGCTGAAAAATGAACCCTGGGGAAAGCAAACTTATCACCAGCTTTCTTGTCCTACTCTGAAAACACTGATGACTATATAATTGAGGTGACATTGGCAAAAAGACTATGCAATTTTTCCTTAGGTAAGACAGTTCCTTGATCCATGTGGGATTGCTCTGAGACTCTGTGATAAGTCAAAAAGAAAGTTTGGGGATTTTTTTTTTCCTTTGTTAGGGAAACAGAATAGAAAAATACTAATGGAGCAGTAAGGAAAACTGACTGGATTCAATCTGTAACCAAATGTTTAACTTTTAAAGTGCAATTTCTTCACACTCTAAAGCTTTGTGTTATTATACTTCCTTGAGGCAGAGTAGTAACACAACAGCAAAAATGAATGACAAGGAACATCAAACTGTTACCTCAAGGCTTCAGGTTGATGCTAGACTTACTAAAATAGAAGTAGCCTGTTATGATTAGGTCAGCTATTAAATATACAAATATTTGCTTGTGCTGTGACCAGGGCTTCTTGTCTGCTTCATGTTGAAAATTATGTATATTCAATGACGAATTACAGTAATGAAAAACAAAATAATGAAAAATAATTTTTCATTTGAATTTGATATATATCATACATACCTGTAAAATACTAATAACGATTTTCAAACCTCCAYAGTTTTTCTTCTCTAATCTTTGAGACAGAGATAAGGTTTTTTGTTATTATTTTTTGKTTTTATTCAGTTGTTTTCTTTTCTAAAATCATGCAAATATTTGAGAAAACCAACACAAATATGATACATACATATCCACAAGCATGGCTGCATCAGGTATTTTATGCTAATGTGTTTCTTCTGCTGTTTTAACTGATGAAAAGATTATATGGTCAGATCCACAGAGTTAATCTTTCTTGTGTTTTTTCATATATTACATTAACTGAAAGTTCAAAACAGTAGAATTATCCTTTTAGATCTAAAAATAATTTCTCATGGTGTAAAAAGAATAAATCCTCTTCCTACTGAAGTCAAACTTTCTGGGAGACTTTTTCCTGAGATCCAGGAAGACTTAAAGAATGAGCAAAGGACAGAACACCTCTGGGGACACAAACAATATTACACATGTAAGCAGGATAAGATTTTAAATAAAATTGCAYCGGTAAGGAGCAATAGGAACACTGAATAAAACAGACCAAGCATACAACAAAAGTAAGCAATTTAGTTTTATTTATAACTGTTATGTTAATTTAAAGATTATATTTAGTAAATAAAATCCACTCCTTAGAGTTATCTGATCCTGATCAAGGCATGCTTCATATTACGAAGAAAGACAAGGGCACAAAGCTGGGAGCAGACAAGGGCACATCATAATATCAAAAGCTGCAGGTATACTGAACAGAAAGCTAGTTAAAGTCAGCGTGTTCTTCATACAGCTTCTAAGAGCTGACACAAAATGCTTAAAATAGCAGTATTTGAAGTCCACCCATCTTAAGAGCATTGGCATCTTCAGATGATTACCTAGTCTCAAAGAGAACTCAAAACTCACTGACCAGAAGAGTTCATGATGGTGAGAACATGCTCTTAGACTGTGAAGTAATAATGCTTGGTATAGTCACAGAGCAGTAGCAATTCTTCTTGAACATAGTTCTACTTTTATTCTCTCTCTTATTAGCCCAATGACCAGAACTGTCCTTTGTTAAAAAATGTCTAAATTTGTTTAGCACACTAAAAATCCAGAAAGATTAAATCAGAGTAGCTTTTGGTTTGTATAACCCACTTATGTGCAGGGAGGAAAAAAAGATTACTTAGCCATATAATTGTATCAGTGGTGAAGATAGTTTAAGCAACTGCAGAAAAATAATGTTATGTAGTCAGTAAAACTTAAAACCTGGAACAGSCTGCCCAGAGAGGTTGTGGTGTCTCCTTCTCTGCAGATCTTCAAAACCCACCTGGATGCCACCCTGTGCCACATGTTATAGGTGTCCCTGCTTGAGCAGGGTGGGGTTGGACTAGATGATCTCTAGAGGTCCCTTACAACCCTAAAGATTCTGTGATTCTGTGTCATACTCCAGTGTTTTGGAGTATTGGAGATTCATTAGTAGTTCAGCTTCTGAAAATTAAGCAGACCTTCGTTTGAAAACATAGACGGTTTCTACTTCCATTCAATGCTAGTTCATGATGCATCATATCATGTACCCACAGATTGTGTCCTTTTCATGAAGGTTATGACTGGGAAGATCTATGACAGAAGAGGAATTTTAGTTTAAGGCCATATTTAATGTGTAATTGTTTCTATCTATATTTTTTTTTCTAATTCTAGATTAAAAAAAAAAGAATTTAGATAAGATTAAAAAAAAAAAAGATATTCAGATCATCCCTTGTTCCCTTCCTATATTATGTACCTCTTTTCTTTTTTCATTTCAACATTTTACTGTAACTCTTTTTTCCAGGTTTAGATTACACATTTATATATTTTAGGTATGAAAACCATCCTAAACATGTTTTATTCATAGTGCTTGTTTTAAGAAATTATTCCCATACCAGTAAAGTAAAATGCTTAGAATTCTCAGTGAAAAATCACAAAGTATTTTTATACAGAGCAACAAGAAAACAGTCATTACAAAGAGAACAAAAATATGAGCAAGAATTATCTGAGATCATTGTGTAGAATCAAATCCGAACAGCAAACATTACAACTCATGTTTCCAGATGCACCTATCTAGATGTGAACTACTTTTTTACACTTCAGAAGTATAGCTGATGTCTTTAAAGTTCAGTTGCCCAAKGTGACTAGCATCTATTATCTAGTTATCCTAGTTATCTGAGACACTCACACGGGATGGCAAGCATGACAGGATGTAGATGATATCTGCAGCACCTGGATACTTGTGCATGACATTTTATCTCAAGGCAGGAAGTGAGGAGGAGGGGGCTGGCCTCTTCTCAGTGGTGGCCAGTGATAGAACTAGGGGAAATGGCCACAAATTGAGGCACCAAAAGTTCCACRGGAACTTGAGGAAGAATTTCTTAACRGTGAGGGTGACAGAGCACTGGAACAGGCTGCCCAGASAGGTGGTGGAGTCTCCTTCTCTGGAGATCTTCAAAATCCGCCTGGACATCACCCTGTGCCACATGCTCTAGGGGACCCTGCGTGTGCAGGGGGGTTGGACTAGATGACCTCTAGGGGTCCCTTCCAACCCTAGCCATTCTATGATTCTATGACATCTCAGATGCAATAGACCCTTTTGATTTGGAGCAAGGTATGACATCTCAGATGCAATAGACCCTTTTGATTTGGAGCAAGGTCCAAATCTTAGAGCTCTTTGGTTTTACATTTTAGTTGACCAAATTTGCTAAAATCTAAACTAGGGCATCATGAAGGGTTTCTCTCCATGTAGGATGTATTGTTCTGCTGCTGAATTCATTAGATATTCTGATTTTTGGTGTTTGATATTACAATAAGAAAGTTAAAGAGCAAAAAACTGGTCATGTATCACCAGAGATTATTTTCCATATAGAAATAAGAAAAAAAAAAAAGTTTTGCTTCTCAAAATGGAGATGTTTTATTTCTCACATAGAAATAAGGAAGATAATAATCTGCATCACTTCTGCAAAGGGCAATAAATTTTGATGACAAATATTTTAGTAAGACAGACATTTTTGTTTCTCTCCTCGATAATCTTTCAAATATGAGATCTCTCCTTTTTTTATAGTGCTCCTTTAAATCATATACTCCTCTTCATTTCCTAAATGCAAGTAAGAAGAAAGTAGCTGTCTTCATGGTTAACTATAACAGATTGTTGTGCCAAATTTCCAAATATATCACTGAGTTGTGTTCTTAGTGTCACACAATTCTTCTAGTAGTCCCTGGAAGAATTGTGCATCTGAGGACAGAACTTGGTCTATACAATATAAACAATCTGCTCAGCATATTGATAACACTAAAGATCCACAGGAGAACCTCTAAGACTCAGAAGTACCTCACAGAGCAGAGGAGGACTTTATTTTGGATCACTTTCCATTTTTCTAAAATGTTTTCTSTTTGACATTTAGTCAACATTAGTCTTCATTATACCTCCAAATGTTGACGCTGAATCAAAGCTGCTGCTGTTGATGTGCCCCTTGAGAAAAAATATGGAATATGGTTCCATTAAATTGTTCTATGGTTCCTGAAGGTGGGCATAAATTCCATAAAAACAGGGAATGCAACAACTGTTTGTTCAATCTGAGATGAGTTTATACTTGTATCTTTTTCATGTTCATGTCTCTTCACTTTTATAATGAAATAAAACATAAATGTTACACGTGTGTTAGATACTGTCAACTGGAAGAACTGACATYCCATTAGAATCATTATAAAGAAAAAGCTGGATTTCTTTGGGCTGGTATATGAAAGTGATCTCCAGGAAATGAGAATCTGAAGTGATTCTACCTGAAGGAATAGCATCTTCTGTTCCTAGAGCTGTGATTTTCAAATCAGAATTAAAGTGCCCATCTTTCACCTAGGTCAGTCTAATTAAACAGCTTGAGAAGCCTTCTTAGCCATATTAAGTGATTTTTGTCTGACGACTCTCACTTTATATAAATTAGATATTTAATAATATTAAAACTATCACCTAGCCCATAGATTCTCAACTGCAGTTTTTGTCAGTGTTTTAAAAACAGAGTCATATAAATTTGGAAACGCTGTGTTTGGGGCGGGGGGGGAGGGGGGTGCGGGCGGTGGGGGCAGAAATCCTTCCGTTCTGTTTTATTATGGTGTACAGCAAGGTCAGAGAACAAAGTAGAAAACTGTTCTTTTATTCTCCAATAATTCATTGTTCAGAGTCAACAATGACCACATTTGAGTTGGAAAATATTTTTAACTAGCCACTTTTTTAGGAACTTAGTTACTATCTCCACCAATGATTCAGAAGTATCTTTGAACCTTTTGTAAGCACCGAAGTTTAGAAAACTTGGGATTCCCATTTGACTTGATTTGAATTTTCRTTTCAAATTCTAATAAAAATTCTAATAAACATAAAAAAGGGAAAAAATAGAAAAAAGTATCTTTTTTGAAAAGTTTATTTTTCAAACTCTCTCACTATAGAAATCTTTTTCATTTATATGCTTCTTTCACCAARAAATTTTTTACTTAAGTGCTAGAATGTTTCTTCTGGGAAGTCCATAAACAACTGCTAATAGCAATGTTCTTTCCTTGTAGTACTGTTTCAGCTAACTTGTTAAGGATAGATAGAAATGAAATGGTCCTAGTGATGCTTTTCATTAGAATGTGCCATGTGTTTTTATTACCTCTTAACAGAGACATCTGATTTGAAAACGAGACACTGAGGAAGGCGAGGGGATTCAGTCTCAAAATGGAGATATCAAAGACACCTATGTAGGAAGTATATCAGAATACTTGCTAAGCACATTTATTCCKTTGTACCTAAATCCTCTGGCTGTGGATGACAAGGCTGAATTTGACAAAAGTTGGTCTTATAATTTTTCATTATATATTATACAACATAGTAGAGATATGTTTATCATACCAAGATCCAATACTTCGTCTATATCTTAGGGCTAGGGGTTAGGGACCAGGGTTAGCGACCTAAACTAAGATAGTCTAAACGTTAGAGTAGACAAGATATTCTCTCAGGTCTTTTGGGCTCACTGAAACTACACACATAYGTGTACTTCCATCTACAAGGTGTGTTTATTCTAATTTTTGGATAGGGCAATGAGGCAGCTCTTTTCTAAAAATACTATATGTGTTTAAGTGTCCTTGAAGTCATTATTTTCTCCACATTTCACAAATGCAATTGACAACTATAGGAGTTATTTTACCTTGAATTAAGAGGTGTTTAATCTTATGAAAATAATATTTAGAGTCTGATGAAACCTTTTGGTATTATTCTTTTCTAGTGAAWTTTTCTTTGAAGATGGGTATAGTTTTGCTAGAAAAATAACTCWGCATTATTTGTATAATTCTACTGATTTTAATGAGAATAAAATATCTGCAGTCTTGGACTTTAAACACAGCAGAACAATCATTGTATCTCTCTGAATTTAGAGAGCTCATCAAATGGTGGAATATTGGGAACTTGGGTTTCCTTCGTACAAGGACAATGAAATACTCAACTATCAAACAGACACAGTGATAAAGCTTTAGATGGGAGACATTTAGATAAACAATGAAACAGTAAGGAGGACAATTTAAAGTTTTATTCATCTCCTGACTTACAGACTTCACATTAGGCAGTAAAGAGGTACCTAGTAACTGGTTGCATTTGATATTACCATTCCTCATCCTTGACTTTAATAACTCAATTTTGTGTTCTTCCACATAAATTCCACATGCTCTAGGTGTCCCTGCTGGAGTAGTGGGGTTGGACTAGGTGATCTCTAGAGGTCCCTTCCAACCCTATGATTCTATGATTCTATGAAATTATGACAGCTGAAGCTGTGCAATCATTGCAGATAGCTGAATAGTTACAGAATGCTCCTTAAAGCAGGTTCAGCTKTATTCCTTGTTGTAAGAAATTTGAATTTGCTGCCAGCTTGTTAGCAAAATGTCTAATCTGTGACACATATTCTCTTTCCTCATTTAAAGCCATTCTGGTTCTTAATAAAATAATTAAATAATAATTAGGTCAGAGAAAGTAAGTATGAGCTTTTACTCATGTGTTTACTCTATGGCTATTAGTCTGTAAGAAGCTGTGCAGGAAAGTTCATTTTTCCTATTTTATCCAGTCATCCTTATCTAAGAGCATGTGGGATATCTTGGTTTTCCTGTGCATATACAATAGTCCATGTACAATAAGATCCATTTCAGCAAATCAACAAATCGATGAACATTTAGTCTACCTATGCAAAGGGATAAAATCGTGGTAATTAAGTCCTCTCTATAATTGCAGTCAATTATGCAGTCTAGACATTGTCATCATATCTTCACATTGTGTGGCTGTTCCTTTTCAGTCAGTACTTATTATACATAGTTATATATTCATTAAAGCTTGATAGCTGCTCAGCCCCTCCGAGGCTTAAAAAACTACTTATTTTCTGGAACATTAGTCAAGAATGCCTTTGGACGACTCCAGGGTGGTATGATAGCTGTGTTAAGGGTTTAGTACATGTTGTAGAATCATAGAATCATAGAATCATAGAATGGCTAGGGTTGGAAGGGACCCCTAGAGGTCATCTAGTCCAACCCCCCTGCACACGCAGGGTTCCCTAGAGCATGTGGCACAGGGTGATGTCCAGGCGGGTTTGGAAGATCTCCAGAGAAGGAGACTCCACCACCTCTCTGGGCAGCCTGTTCCAGTGCTCTGTCACCCTCACTGTTAAGAAATTCTTTCTCAAGTTCCTGTGGAACTTTTGGTGCCTCAATTTGTGGCCATTTCCTCTAGTTCTATCACTGGCCAGCCCCCTCCTCCTCACTCCCTTTCCTGAGATATTTATATCAGGTCCCCTCTCAGTCTTCTCTTCTCCAGGCTGAAGAGGCCCAGCTCTCTCAGCCTTGTACTTGCATATGAAGCAATATGAAGGGTACAGGGACAAGTGAAAGAGATTTTATGCACTGCATTGCTAGCATATTGCAGGTATGGCTCCTCTTTCAACACAAAAATGCGGTCTTTAAGTAAAATACAGGGAACTCACAGGGAAAGCAGAAATTAAGGCAAAATATAAATAAAACCATTGAGCATTTTACATAGTAGAGATGTGTACTGTCACAGATAGAATCTTATGGGCTATATCTGTTTAGCTAAATAAAAGAAGGTCATAGACTAGTCCTCATATTTGAGGTGACCACATTTCCTCTATGTAGCACTGTAATGGAGTGAGTGTGGGGGGTGAGCGACACAATGSACTTCATTCGTGTGAAAGAAACAGTAATAGGTTTTATTGATAGGGACAGTGGTTTTCTATATCTTTTTTATTTTCTATATCTTAAGGTAAAGAGATGTATATTCTTATAGTTACAACACAAAATGGGGCAGACAGTGATCTGACTGAAGAATATCCTGGTCTTTTCCTGGGAGGTGAGGTGAGAAGGACTGGCCATTCAGGTCCTCCCCTGCCGGTTCCCCACCTCCATTATGTAGCTGGCTCAACACAAGTCAGTCTAACTGGAAAATTTATTTTGACTGGYGTATCTACATGTGGTTTTCTAAAATCTGTCCAAGTGATCTGATAGGTGTGTAAATGTTGATTACCTGCTAACAGGCTTACTTATTTTGTTCTGCTATTTCCTTTTCCTCTAATAGGATATTAAATGAGTAGTTCAATTAATACCTTGAATAAACCTACACAGTAGCCATATGATTTATCTTTGTACTATAGTACCACTCAGACTAGAGCCTACTTTATGATATGTGAGTAAACAAGGACAGAAAAGACAAGGACAGAGAATGGATTAAAAGAACAAGGAAAGATATGATTAAAAGTTTGATCCAAACTCCTTTAAAGGGTTCTCAGCAGTTTCAGTGGACTTTATATTTGGCAATTTTATACCTAACTAGTTTGAGATTCTGACTTGCTCATGGACACACTTTATCTGTGACCAAGGATTCAACTGAATATGTTTATTTAGAGTTTAGTACTTATCTAGTACTAGTACTTTCATCTCCTTTTTAATTTTAATAAGTCATATCTAATGGCATAATACTATTTCAAAATGTTGTTTAGCATTGCTATCCTGCTCTGTCACTTAAACTTTGGTTCCTGAGGTTTTTTTTTCTTTTTTTTTTTTCCATTTCTTTTTTAATGCCAGATATTTAGAAATTGAGTGCTATTGTACAATGTGTTCTTTTGATATGTTATCATTTAGAAGTCTTTGTGATCAGAAACTGTGGAGTTTTACATCACTATTTAAAACCTTATTTTCACTAAACAACATTTCCTAGTAACAGCAGACAGGAAAGATAGCAATTTTCTTGCATACAATGTGGGATGATGGCAAGAAGAGGAATAAGAGTAAGAAAGTTCTGACTTTGCTAAGATACGTTAGTTTTCAATATATATATATATTTTCATCTCTGTTACAAGCTCTGTGGGATAGAAGGATTCAGCCTGGACTAAACTCACCACTTCAGTGTCATATTTCTCATGATGGGTCAATAAAGAGTGACATAAATTTACAGGTGTGATTTGGTTGCCTCAGTCTTATCAGATAAAGGCTGATATAATATGAGGAGTTAGCACTGAAAGGAATGGAAAAATAAAACTGAGGGATTGTCATTGGAAATCACAAAGACTTCAAGATGCTTCAAGTCAAGCAAAACTAGATAATAATTCATATACCAGAAAGCTATTTTCTAATAAAGTTAAGAATCCTAGACCACATACTTGGGAAAAATGAAGCAAACATCTCTTTTCTTTCAGTTCTGTGTGAATTGATACTTGTCCTGTAGCAGTTTTCATTATAATTTGGTTTCCTGGGTTTCAAGAAGGCTTTAATTTTCAAGAAAATCCAGTATACCAACTTACATGGCAGTCTCCATAAGATAAATGAATAGTAGGCTTCTTGTTCCTAATGTTGCAACTCAAATATTACAAAAGTCTTTTTTTGTTGTTGTTTTGTTTTGTTCTTTGTTTGTTTTGCAAAGACATCAAAGAAATTTGTAGCGAGAAGAGGACATAAAGGAAATTTTAGACTCAGGACCTGCTTGCCTGCAAGAGAATAAACAGGAGATATCCGAGACTTGGAAAAGCATCTACAAGAGTACTGCTATCTTTGATAGTTAAACTACAGTTTAGGATTACCTAGTATGAGCTACTTGAAAGGGTAATACACAAAATAGTGAAATGGAATCATAACATAATATATTGTTTATTAAGTACACTATTACAACCTTTTTCAGGGAAAGAGGCAAATCCTRGTAGATTTACTTCTTGTAAAAAATGTATAAAATCTTATAGTTAGTTATGTTTAAAAGGAAAATGGCAACTTAGTACATGCACTGCAGTTTGAATTATTTTTCTTATGAACTAATGCTTCTGTTGCTAGGCTATAATTACCTGTTGAGACCTTGCCTTCCTCTCTATGATGTGAAATATTTTTCTTTTTTTTTTTGAGCTGTGTAAAATAAATAATAAAAAAGCAATTGCCTAAACATAAAGATGATATTATACAGTTTGAAAACTCAGATGTTCAAAARTGAGGAAATAAAATATCAGTCATGGAATCTGAATTGAGGGTTTCTGTTTATGCTCAAGTACCAGACTCCAGACTTATCTCATTCCCTTACTCCRTTTCGAATTTCTCCAAGCAGACTTCTCTAAGAAAAACTTGCTATAGATCAAACCAGTCCTAAGAAGAATCCATGCAAGTTGTTTTATCATTACCAAACTTGGTCTACCTCAGAGTTCTCTTTCTATATCTATGATACAGTAACGAAAGCAATAGAGATCTGTGAAAGAGTACCCAGAGCAATAAGTGAAAAATCATTAAAAACTGTGGCAGCAAAGGTAAAAGGTGCAAGTTCTATGTTTTCCTGACAAAAGTCAGAAGCCTTTTCCTCAGCATTAAATATAACATTCACCATTCTCAACAGGAAGTAGGAATGGTCATCAGCAGGATACAAAAATGTTTCCCAAAGTTACTAATGGTAATTTAAATATATTAAACATAGGCTATTTCTAAACATAGGATATCTTCCATTTGAATAGACATTTTCTGGGCATTCACAGAACTCTCAATAGAATGTGAAAACTATTGAGGAGTTTTGATGTATAGAAATAATAAATAATACTTAYGATTTACTAATCATAACCAATATTTATTTCTCCACAGTTCTCCACAATTATAATTGCTCAAGAATTG
This sequence comes from Eudromia elegans, assembly GCA_003342815.1. NCBI lineage: Eukaryota > Metazoa > Chordata > Aves > Tinamiformes > Tinamidae > Eudromia > Eudromia elegans. Next base: position 528,043 of record PTEX01000318.1, read on the forward strand.
TATGCAATCCCTCTGTTAGAAAAGGTAAATACTATATTTACTCTTATAATCACAGGAGTCTTGCTAGAAAGGAATTACTTTTATAAAAGCCATGCAATTACTTTTATTGCTAACAAAGTAAGTTTTATTTGGAAAATATAGCTTGTTGAAACTGAATTCACAGTAAATTTAAGTCAGAGTTCAAGGAAACTTTAGCTAAATGTACTTCTGAGACATTTTTAGGAAAGATACAGTCTCCCCCTAGGCCATACTTGGAAGCCACTAGAAAGAGCAGACATATTCCCAAAGATTTTGATGGGTTTCAGAATGAGCTGGTAACTGAACTGTGCCTACTCAGGTTGCTCATGGTTAATAATAGAACCAGATTTGTAATTAAGCTCTTGCATTAGTACMTCATTATCATTAAGTTACAAGAAGAATGAATATTATGAATTCAATCTGACTGTCACTAAAATCTAAGTAATTTTTTTTTTTTAAATTTTGTGGATATTCTCAGTATCCTCTTTATCTTAGAATCATTTTGGCAATGACACACATATAGGGGACATAGAGGCTGTGTGAGTTGGCTGACCAGAGCCTCATGAAGTGATGTCAAGGCAAATGCAAGGCCTGAGCAAGAGTACACTATGCAAGAGCATAAACTAGGGTCCAACTATCCGGAAAGCAGGTTTACAAAAGAGAACTAAGTGTCCTGATAGACAATTATTTGAACACAGCAATGTGTCCTTTCAATAAAGAAGGCCAACAAGATGGGCTGTATTAGCAAGAATGAAACAACCATGCCCAGGGTAGTGGTTATTCCCCTATGTTTGTCACTGGTGAAAACATTTGTGAAGTGATGAATCCAGTTCCGAGATATGATATTCTAGAGTGAATTTTGAGTTTCAGCAAAGTGAAAATTCAACAAAACAAAAMAAAATGCTAAAATGGATGTCTGCCTAGGACACATTTCCCAGAATAACCTCAAGTGACAGTATAATTCAACCAACTAGTAAGAAGCTATGCAGAAAATAGGTGTCCAAGTGGAAATAAAGAAACTCAACAGTACATTCTGACAATGAAAAGCTAAAATGCATTAGCAAAATGTACTGTAAAAAAAACTTCAGGTCCTTTTCAGATCCTCTTTGAACTGTGGATATACTAACCAAATATTTCTGCTAAAAAGTTTTGAATAAGTTAACCAGAAAAGCTTTCCAAATATATTTTAATTTATTTTACTATCCATGAATATCCACTTAGTGAACTGCAGCAGATTTTAATTCAGACATATTTGATGGTTACAGTGACAAATTAGAGAATCAATTATCAGCCTTACTTGCAACAATTAATGTACTCAATAAAAAAAACCCTTTTAATTTTCTTTTTTAATATATTAGAGTTTAAGAAACAATCACTAGCATAACTATTTTGCTTTCGCACTGATCATGAAAAATAACCTGTCCTCAGTTATTTAAAAAATCCAGTTAAGCAACCTGATACTCCAACTTTACGATTTTCTTTATTCTTTAAATGATTAAGCATGCACAACCTTAAATATCAAAAATATGACTAATAAATCATGAGAAAAGGTTCATTTAATAAACATTCTTTTACTTATAAAAATAATTTTTAAGGCATACTTAATATAAATCCACATTTTTTTTATATCTCTTGTCTTTGTAAATCACTTTACATGAAATCTAATTACTGTTATTTAAGGGTCAAATCATGTAGGTTTTTTTGTTGTTGTTACTCTACATACTTCAGACACAATGTAAATAATTTTTCATTTATTTTAACATTAATTATATTAACAACTACAGAAACCTTGTCAAAGAATATCACCAAATTCATGCAATTCTTTAGAATTTAACACCCTTTAGAATTTAACACTTTCAACACCCATTAACCACAATGATTACACATTATCTTCCAGAATCATTCCCTCTGACACACAACTTTATTCAGATTTGTAAAACTGTAACCAGCAGCTAGATAATGTTTTTCTGCTTATATGAGCAAATCAAATAAACTACATACAAGCCTGTGACATATATTTTATAGCTTCTGTTCTCATTTTCAGTATATGAAGTGTTATTTTACTGTCAGCATCATACTTTATATGTATATGTATATGAGCATTATGGTTACATTTGGATGATCTTTGCTTTAAATGTATATAACAAAACAATGACCAAAAAAAATGAGATCAAGTGTATTAATTATGAAACTTAAAAAATGTTGTACATATGTAAGACTAGTTATTTTATTTTTTTGTTCCAGTTGAACATTTCTAAATGTCACTAATAKAAAGCATTACAGGCATTAAACACCTAGTACTTTTGTTTTTCTTTTTTTTGTGTGTGTGTATRTCTTACCAAGGGTTTGCAATCTAATCTGTTGTGACAGTTAAATTTGCATGAACTCTTCTGAGAGGGAAACCTGTTAAGTGTGAGCAAGAGATCAGCTTTACTAACAGAAATTTTTTTCGGTTCTTTTGAAGGGAACTTCAAGTCATAACTAAAATGATATAGTGTCTCTCTGTTTATTYTTATGAAAAAGAAACTGTTAGCCAGAATGGTTATTCAGACCTGGTGTGCAACAACAACATCTGATTGAGGCAAATGTTACCATTTCTCCCCACTTGTCATATGGGGAATCTTAGGTGACTGGCTCTCTCTTTAGTGTACTGAATAAATGTGTGTTACAGTAATTATTTATTTAAATATTTTTCTTAAACTTTTWAAATTATGGATGACTATGGGTTATATGGGGCAACCAAACAAGCGTTTGTACCTATACTTCAATACCTATTCTCTATTTAAGCCTTGGAGCCTTTGAGAAACATTAAAGTAAATGACAAATGCATTGAAGCAGTCAAGGACTGTTTGCATTTATCTGTGGTACATAACACATCTTCTATTGATTCTATATTAATTTATGTTTTATAAATATGTTTTTTAAGAAATATGTTTCTAAACAATTTATCTTAGATCCCCATTTGAAACTTCTTTTTCTTTTTTCACAATAACAGAGCTCCACTACTGGAACCAATTRCTTAAGTAATTTTTCGTGAATCTGCTCTATTTTCATGTTCTTCTAACTTCAACGACTCATTACAGAGTGAGAGACAGTCTATARTTCAATGATGCTATAGAGCTGGGTAGACAAGCACAGATTCAAAGAGAAAAACACGTTACATTGCAGAGTAACATGTCCTCTTTCTCCTCCTGCTCTTTTTCCACTGTGTGAAGCCTCTTTCCCATACTCATCTTCCTGCATTCAACTGGGAATATTCTTTTCAGTAAACACACTATATCAGATCTGTTGGACATTTTTACTTGAAGGGGCTAATYACTGTTGTCCTATGTTATCATTTGAAATATGTTCACCACAGAGAGTATCTTTGTTGCTGTTTGATTGTTTTTATGTGCAGCTCATAAACCTCAAACAGCCTTATATTTCCCGTTATTTGCGTCTCTCATAATACTTTCACTGACAGCTTCATTTATAAACCTTTCAGAAGGTGATCAGAATCACCAAATACATGATTCTGGTTTGTTAAGCCCTAACAAAGATTATGTGTTTTGACACTAATCTTTGACTTTGTGCTTCTTTCAAATCTGTCTTGATTTATAATCAGTCTGTGTGAGTCCACGACGTGAGGTTAGAGCTTAGGCACACATCCAAAGAACACTTAAGTTTTGCCTGTAATTCATAGTTCCTAAATGGAATAAATGATACAAAAGCAGAATTAAGAGTTGTTGCAGTATGCACGATCAGCTTCTTCGTCTGTCAGCCACTAACAGATGTATTCTGTTATTTCATTCAAATCGGTTGTAAAAATCCACTTGTAAGAGAAAAGACAAAACTGATACCAAAAGCTGTTCTTTTCTGTGTGTTAATTTTCTCAAAAACAAGTATCCTGAAGTCAAATAAATGAAACTCCCATGCAGGTACTATGGAGAAATTATTATGAAGAAGCCTATCTTTAAATCTGCCCATTTGTGCAGGCTTTATATCTTCTGTTTTTTTGGTTGTTATTATTATTACTATAACATCACTTCACCATCAAGTACAAGTTAAATGGTGCAGTAAATGGATGGTAAATAGGCAGATAAATAGCAATTTCTTCTCTCTTTTTGCAATGAAATCATTTATTTAATAAAAATTTTAATCTCATACTTAGTTTCACAGGAATAATTTTTTGGACATTTTACATTTTAATTGTTTTGAAGAGTTGCTATTGCCTGAAGCGGAAAGAGTTAGGTTTAGCTCACTGAAAGTGACCTTGTCTATGTTGTGGAGGAGATACACTCCCAGGTTGATTTCACATCCTTGGATCCCACATCTGCTAGACTATGAGGCTGGATGCAGAACACTGACATCTTTCTGTGATAGTGTGAGATTTACAATTCACATCATGAATCAGAGGTCTCCCAGTCTCATTCTGGAAAATTTTTAGTATTTAGCCAGGGTGRGCATTCAACATCATGGAGGTTAGTGAGAGCTCTGAAAGGTAAACACAAAATAAAACGGAGGAAAGGAAATGTCCTTAGCTGAATCACCTGATTCAAGGTGATTGTTCAATATCTCCAAAATAAAATTTCATACTATTTATTTAGAAATCACTGAATGCACATATTTCAAATAGTTCCGTCTACCTGAAGATGATGGTTAGCTCTGATATTCTTCTGTTTCCCAGATATGGAGACATAAGAAATAACATTCTCTATCCTGTTGCTATTTAGAGCAAGAGTAATTTTTTTCTGATTATGTTGAAAAATATTGTTCCAAGATGCCAAAACTGCAATAGAGGTGTTTGGCTGATATCTACCCTTGCAGAACAAAAAAACTACGTGCAGGATGATCTACTCTGTGGATCACATGCGGAAGCCACAACAAAATATTCCTGTTAACCACCTTTTATATCAGTTGGCTATTAATGTAGCAAAATGTCTTGCTAACCAATAAAATATTTCCCCCTTTATCAGTTTTCCTTATCAGTGATAAGTTGATCTCACAGTTGTCATTTGGAAAAGTACTGAATAAATTAACGTGCATATTCAGAACATATGAAAATAATGTCGATTGTACATTATGAAACTAAGATAGTATTTGGGAGGAAAGTGATATGGTGACACAGCCATACAATCTCCATTGATCTGCTTTTTGATTCTCTCAGAAAATATCTTTGAGTTAGTTAGAAAGTAATAAGAACCTCTCTTTCTTATTTTTTTAATAGATAGACAGATGTCAGTCACAAAAGGAACACGGAATAGGACTGATTATGGATTTAATTACATATTACTGTTTCCAGTTTTGGATTATTGAGGTACTTCCTTTCTCTTAAGATAGGATAGTTGTAGTAGAGATGAAGGTGCAGTGAATGAGGAATGGACAAGCTGAGTGAAAAAGTGCAACTAGAGAAATTAAATACAGAAGTAGAAATACTGAACATAAGTATACCAAAGATAAATAATGAATAATTAAAATTTGTGGCTTTCCATTTTGAGATAAATTTTGAGCCATATTTTTGTCTGTTCATAAGAATAAACACTAATATACTCTGTATTACATGTAAAATTCTTACTTCTAGTATAATGTGTGTTGCAGACGTAGATGACATAATTTCATTAATCTCAAAATACACTTCTGTCTCTTCCTAGTATATATATATAAGGTCTCTTCCAAGTGTGTTTGTATAATCCCAGTAGCTGAAATGGTAGAATTAAAGTCTTTTTTAAGAATATATAAGACTAGGAAACCCAGAGGGCACAATTTGCTCTGTTGGTGAAGGTTTTACTGACTATATGAAAGCATGAAGTTTCTTAGCAAGCTTTAAATTTTAAAATATCTTCTGTGCTTTGTGAGAATAACAGTTTCCACTGCAACATCATGAAATCATTTATTGTTAAATAGAATCTCCTCTCAACAACTGGTAATTTAAGGACTTTTTGATTAATGGACCTTCTAGGAATAAAATGTGCACAAAAACATGAAAACTGCAAAATCTGCAACTTCTTGATCTCCTAATACTGAGATATTTTTTAATGACAACTGTAACTCTATTATTTACTTACTTTGGTTTAAGATAGATTACTTCTATTTTACATAATCTTCTGAATATTTTAAAAAAAAAAAAAAAGTTTAATTTCTTTGACCTTAACATTTTGCTGTCCAAACTCATCATTTGGTTAGCACACCATTATTATGCTGACTTAAATGGGGCATGAGATGCCCTTCTTGGATTTACTTTTCTAGGCCATGTAGAAACAACATTTCTCATATCAGAAGCAAATTAGGTTCCCCCTACTAATTTGCCATCCTATATCTCAATCTTATTTTGTTAATTTTTAGAAATTGTTGTTGTTAAAATGAGACAGAACACATAGGTGAATATATTTTTTTCTTATTCATTTATATAACAGCTTGGAAATTGATTGCTAAAGGATGGAAATGAAAATGAACATTCATAATTATCAAGATGAAAATACAAGCTCTGCAGGCAACCAAATTTTTTTTTTTCTAAGAGCATTTATTAGGTTTCTTGGTGTACATCTCTGCTCTGACTCATAGCCCAACACAAATTGTTTCTATATTAGCCTATAAGAATGAGGTTGTCACTTGCATGATAGAAATGAGTGGCACCTTTGAGAAAGCACAATTAATTTGTGTCATTTTTCTCTGTATCTTATTGTTTCCTTAACTACTGTTTTGCAAGTAGGTTTAGGGTAAAATCTCTACTAGTTAGTATCCATGATCAGATATCATTGCACATCAGAAATTCTCATTAAAAAGGTGGGTTTTTTTGTGGTTTGGTGTTTTGTTTTTTTTTGTTTTTTTTTGTTTTTTTTTTTTTTTTAAATGGCAATTAAGTATGTTTATGTGCATGTGTGTACAGGTAACAAAACCACTTAAAACAGTTTGGTTATTTATGCTGTTTCACAATATCAGAAACCTTTTTCCTGATAAGATTTTTCTGACATAGTATTTACTATTTTAATAGATTACAGTCCTGTATGGCCTCCCAGGAAGCTTTAAGGTAAATTTCAGAACAGTGAGTAAGAAGGTCTGACAATCTCATTAATTTAATGTCTAACTGTGTATTTATTCACAATGTTCGGATGCTATTATGGACAATTATGTCTTTATAAAAATAGAGAACTAAATTCTTCTTTTTGTTCTCCTGATAACATATTTTCAAAAAGGATGTATTGATCACATACTAATATTTTAAAGTTAAGACTTTAAAGACACACACACACACACACAAAATAAATAAGGCTTGTTGAGTAGAAAATAAAAATGATTAGAGTAAGTTAAACCCATTTTGTTTCAGATAAAAGGTAGTATATACTGGTTTGGCCTACCAGGTCATTATATACACTCAGCAGTTATGTCTTGCTCACTCAGAGATGTTTGTTGTTATCCAACATATATAAAACATATATAAATCTCTGCAGTCTGATGTAAAACTAAGCAAATTATTTTTGTTACCTTAATCAGCAAGAAGACACAGTACATGTGCAAAAGGAATTCAAACTTCATTATAACATGTTGGCTTTTATTTTTTTTCTTCTGTAAAGGCAAAAGTTGCTGGCAGAGCCAATCAGGGAAGCTGAACCCCGGTGAGAGGCTATGAATTTGTCTGTAAAGAAAGAACTTCAAAATACTGTCCATATAACAGACTTGTGTGTTTTCTATTTCTTGTTCTTTATGATTTTCTTTTTCTTTTCTTGTTTTTAATAAAGGCATCTGGCAATCATGTCACGTCATACAAGGAGAACTATTAACAATTATTCAAAAATTTACTGGACTATTGGAAACCTAATGCCATTAGTGAGATTGACATGACAGTTACAGAAAGAATCCAAAATAGTCTTTTTTTTTTTTTTTCCTACAGCTTTAAAAGTTATCAAGGTAAGGAGTTACATCAGGAGTTACAGCAGACCTATAGATACTCACAAGGTTAGAATGATAAACAAGTGTAATCACTGGTGATTTTGCCTGAAAGCTCTTTGACATTAAAACTGCAAGTGGATATCTCTGCTGAATTTTGGTCTGCAGTTCTTCCCTCTTCTCTTCCTCCATCTCGGCTATGGTTTATTCATTTCTTTTAAATTTACTCCAGTATTTATTTTAAATGTCATGACTTCTTCCTCATCTCTTCTAAAAATAACTTGAGAGATGAGAGTCGTGCTGGAAGAAACTGATAARGTCATAATTATTTTTCTCACTTTTTCAGTGACATATATTGTAATGCTTTGTTGCTAGGAAAAGCTTGAGTGTACTGTAATGAGGCTCATTATTAATAGAACTGTCTGATTCTGCTACAAATGAAAGGGGGTTTTTTCTTCATCTTCGGGTTGTTATTCTTGTGTTTTGAGCAAGTAATTGTTTAGAGCAGAAGAAAAGAGACAAAGAGGGTTTAAGGAAGAAAAGAAAAAAAAAAGAAAAGAAAAAAAGTGATATCAGAGCAATCCTAAGGCAACATTAAGGTGACACATCATGCTCCTTCTCTGTCRTGGTCATTTTCCTACTTCTTAAAGAGAAATAGAAAGTGGCATTATCATGTCAGAGCCTATAGCATGTAGGGTCTATGTTGTTTCAGGATTGAATTGTACAATTTTTTTTTTTTTTTAAGCATTAATTTATGTTTTGAGATGTAGTTTTTAAAAAAATATTTGAGGTTTACTTCTTTTAGAATATAGTATATATTCTGATTTTGGATTAACTATTGCTTGTCTTTCTTCAGTATATCCATATTCTGGCAGGTTTAAATGTTAACAATCTGTACTACAGGCGTGAATGAGCTTCTACACATCTTTGCTGAGAATGAAAAGCTCCAGAGCAAACGCTAAGAAATTGAAATACAAACTAGCCATAACAACATCAGCAAAGAAGTGAAGAGGGTAATTCAAAGTGCAAGCATATGCTTGAAAAGGGGAACTTCAAAAGAGCTCCATACACTGCTTCATCACCCTAATTGGAGCCATTAGTTTTATAAATGGATAGATGAAATCAATAGGACTCTGTAGAATGCTCAAACAAACAAACAAACAAAAAACCACCCACTATTTAGGTCCTTTCATAACAGATGAATTATCTGTTATCTATAAATATTGAAAATACAGTTAAATATATTACTTCATTCTAAACTTATCAACCTAATTTCAAATATCATATGTTTTCCAAGATGAATCTGTTTCTAAGAGGTGTGCAGAGGTGTAGCACACCTGGAGCTAGTAGGCCTACTTTCCCATTCAAAATTCCCTTGCTTTCTGTTTTTCCTGGCTTAACAAAAAGGAAAGCCCCCTTCTTTTTTCCCCACAAAAGGTATGCTCCTTCCATTCCCCACATGTATTCCCACAGGCTAAGGACTGCAGGTCAGCAGAAAACTCCTCTGTGTGTGCGTGTGCCCTTCACCTTCTAACCAATTTGTGATGGAAAAAACAAACAAAATATTCTCAAATAAAACAGCAAACAAAGAGCAAGGTCATGTTCCATCATTTTCTACTGGAAAATATTCATTTATTCATTATATCTGTTGATTTGGTCTGTGAATTGTTCATTTGTGATTGCTTTTTTCTCTCTTTTATTTTTTTCTTTTTTGAAAATAAAAACAACCTTGTAATACATTCAGTTTATATGTTTGTTTGTTTTTCTCTTTTATGAGGGGCGGACATATAATCCATCATAATAGTAAAATATGTCTTAATTGTTCCCTCTAGTATATGCTTATCCTTTGTTGAAACAGGTATATAAATGAAAACAAAAATCCAAAAATATAGGATTATGTTTTTGCTCCTTCACATTTATTTAAGATAATAGGACTAACTTAAATTGCATAGTGGGGGGAAAAAAAAAAACGACACTAATCTAAATGTAGTTACAGTTTAAATGGGCTGAAGAGAGTTTGTTTTTATAACATTTATAAAAGGTGAAGATTTTACATTTACCACACCAAATAGGAAAGCTGTAGTTATCTTACGTCTCCTATAAGTATTAGCCTAGATATTATCAAAATGTTTGACTTTTTATTTTTAATTTATTTTATTTTGAGGTATCATTCAGCATCATACTACTGTTCTCTGAAACTAAATGCTAAAAAAAGAAAAATATTATATGCATTGATATAGAAATGTAGTCATAGAATGTCAGGAAACAGATTTTACCTCTGATCAACAAAAATAACCCAAATTCACATGTGAATAATTTTCTAAAATAACACTTTAATAAGAGACTTCTAAAGAATGTCACAGAARAGAACAAATGAAGCAGATGAAGATATATTGCAGTGACTCACATGCATGTGATTAGAAAGATGACAGTGAAAATACAGAGAATTAAGGAATCCAAACAACTTAGGTTGAGAGAAGATGAATGACTGGACAAAGATCAATAATGTTGAATGCTCCTGAGCTGTCAGACGGTGGCAAAGAATTGATTGATCCAGAACCTGAACTAATTAAAGTGTCATTGGTCACCTATAGCACTGCAGTTTCAATACTGCATAGATTCCTAAAACAAGCCTTGATCTTTGGAAGCAATAAATAGATGGTGGTGTGATTCAATTAGATTAGTACTCATCTGTCAGAAAGACTTTATTTTTACTGTGAAGGTGGGTTTACAGCAAGGTTTCAGCTTTATTGCTAATCACCAGTCATGGCTTTTTGTTCTTTTCACACCACTGAAGCTCTATTAACAATACTGTATAAAAATATAAAAACAAGCTGCGTTAACAGCTTAAGGATTTTAATTATTTCATCACATTTCTGACTCTGTATCTTTTTTCCGTTATACWTTTCATTACGGCTTTATAATTTATTCTATATAATTGTGTCTTAACAATTGTTAAAATTACATTTAAATGAATTACTTGTTATAGTTCTGCTTTATTCATTGTTGCCTCTTATTTCCTTCCATACTTGTGTTGTTTTTSTTTACAGTCAGCTTCGTTTCCTGATGGCCAAAGGTTTTAAGATTTTTTTTTTATTGGTTGGTTGTTCTTTTGTCTTCTCTGCCTTCTTGACTYGAGCCAGATGTGATATAATATTCATTAAAGTCATGTCTGACTCACTCTTACTTACCTCTTACATGAGGTAAAGTGGTAAAATTCACCCATTTTAGAATACCTCCTTGCATTTGTTTTCATTGCTTTTTGTTTCTTTTTCTTTCTAAATCTCATTTCACTTAGTGTGTTGAGGTACACTTAGTTTAAACTTCTGTTGTTACCACAGATCCTGAAAGATTTAGGAAACTCAAAAGCTTTTTGTTTTTAAACATTGCATGTATTTGCTTAAGATGAAAAAGTTTTAAAATGAATAAATATAAAATCAATTGTATTTATGTATTTTTCTTAGTTTCACTTAGTTCTATAATTTATAGTAAATCTATCAAATTCAAGATGGGTTTTTGAATGGTTGTCACTAGGATTTGGCATAGAATAACCATTATTTTGATTCTTATAGTGATATATATTATAAGACAAGCTGCTTATCATACACCCTGAGCTGAAAGACACCAGGGAAGTGATAGTCCCCTTGTATTCAASGCTGGTGAGGCTGCATCTTGAATACTGAATTCAGTTTTGGGCCCYACACTACAGGAAAGACATGGAGGTGCTGGAACATGTCCAAAGAAGAGCAACAAAGCTGGTTAAGGGTCTGGAGCACAGACATTATGAGGAACAGCTGAGGAAGGTTGGGTTATTTAGGCTGGAGAAGAGGAGGCTGGTGAGAGATTTTGTTGCTGTCTTCAACTATCTGAAAGGAGGTTATGCTGAAGGGGGAATCAATCTCTTCTCCAGAATAATTATGGATAGGACAAGAGGAAGTGGCCTCAAGATGCAACAGGGGAGGTCCAGGTTAGATATTAGGAAGAATTTCTACATCTAGAGACCAGTGAAGCATTGGAACAGGTTTCCCAAGGAAGTGGTCGAGTCACTGTCTCTGGCAGTGTTCAAAAGTARCATGTAGATGAGGCACTTACTTAGGGACATGGTTTAACAGGCATGGTGTCAAAGAGTTTATGATCCAACTCAATGATCTTGAAGGKRTTTTCCAGCTATAATGATTCTATGATTTTAYGATTTAAAAAACAAGRTGAATTTTCAGAAACATGGATAGATGGAATATTTCTCTAGCAATTTAAAGTGTGTTCAGCATTCCTTAACTTGTTGTACTATTTAGTCATGATTGTGTTATTTTCCATGAACATATACATGATTATGAGAGCAAGTTTGTTCACAGACTGTCAATCATCATAAATATGTTGTCCATTTAGAATACCTCATTTTAATGCAAAGACTAAGAATTACTACAGATAATGGTGTCTGATTGTCACCAACAGATGGATAAACTTTATTTTTTTAACTCTGAATAAAAATGATATTCACTGCCAAATTGCCAGTATATTAAAATTTGCCATGGGTACTATTTAACTTTTTTTTTTTTTCTYATRTTMCCTTATATCCACTGCTTGTCTCTTAATTTATGATTAGATTGTAATCTTTTAGAATTGGGTACCATCTTGCCACAGGTAGGTTGTAGGACACAGCAAATGTTTTCATTTAGAAAGTTAGATTTTTTTCTTCGGGAAAGAGAAAGGATGAGATACAAAAAATTGCTTATTTTATGCATCTATCTTTTTCTAGAAATGCATAAAAGTGCACATTCAGTTATGGTATGTTCTTATAACTGTTAAGCTTTTGAGTAGAAAGCAATTTGGAGTTATTCTTTGTCTTGTATAACATATGGCTTGGGAAATCATATGATTTGTAGTTAAGTGCTTCAAATTCATCCAGCAGAATACCTAATTTATTTAACCTTAGAATTGGATTTAGGTGTAAAGGAATTACAGAATACTTGCATGATGATAACAYATCAAAGGGTGTTCAAAAATCAGTTTTATTCACAAGAATCTGTAGAAATCCACCGGACCCAACTTCCAATCTATATGCACAAACATTACAAGATATGGCCAGAATTTGAATTAAACTAACTTGTATGCCTTGAATGCATTCAAATCCAGATGAATGTGGATTCATGGGCCTGCAGTTACATGTTCACAGGATAAACATCAATAATGTCCATAATCAGGCACAATTAAGTCTGTATGGTCTATATAGTCCCAATAGGAAATTAGGCAAATTTACAGAATGATTCATCCAATTAAATAGATGTTAAAGTAGGTGTTTAGTAGGTACTTAAAACAACTGGTGGTGTAGACACATTAGACWCTGTATGATTATTTATTTTTCTTCATACAGTATGAAGAGAGCCTAGATGTAGATGTTTAGATGAGTAGAAATTATTAATGACTTAATGAGAAGAATCCTACCCAAGACAACTGAAAATTGGCAATAAATATTACAGTCTGATTTCCCCTTTCAGTGTTCTTTCTTTTTTTTTTCTTCTTAATCTTCTCTGTTTTATCTTGTCTCAAGAAGACTTTTGGTTTTTGTTTAATTGAGTTTCTTAGATGCTTGTGTTCCTCACACTGTTATTGTTGCTATTATGTGACTTTTTTTTTTTTTTTTATTTTTATGTTTCTAGGTCTTCTACCTACAGGATAACTCATTTTACCACATACAAAAAAAAAAAATCTTCTTCCAAAGATTCTACTGTAAAGTATGAACTTTTATGGATTCTGTGAAGGTTTGTCCCTAAAACCAGAATCACTTTCATTTTCAACAAACATTTATTTCAAAGATGAAAATTTATGTTACATTTKAAGTCAATAGGGATTTTTATCACAATATTTAAGATTCTTAAAAAAACTCAGAGGATTTTAATTAAAAAAATAGGATGTATATAATGGAAAATGTGATAAAAAATGACCCAAATCATCAATTCAGAGAGATAATGAGAAATGCATAGTTTAAAAGAATTTGTGGAATCAGGGCTGTAAATGACTTTTTGGTATATTATCTCTTTGAAGAAGGAAGATTAAAATGTAACATCAAGAATTTTAAAAGAAAACATCTTACACATTTTGAATATTTAAAACAACTAAGCAGACTGGCATGTGTTTGCTTTAACATTACAGAGATAAATGTTTTGATATGTATTTCCAGTGGGGATTTTAATTATTTTAGGAAGCAGTATCTGCTCCAAAACAGAGCTATAATTTCTGACCTCTCATGCTTATTCCATGATTATAAAATATGTTCACAAATATTAGGCTCATATCACTAAGCTGCAATTACTGGATTTTCTTCATTAAAAATCAGACCATGCTGGCTTTACCAACTCTGTATTTTCCTTCAGGATTTTTATAGCAAATTTTAAGTACTAATGGTTTAAATATGTTGCACATTAGAGAYTGAAAGGCCTTAACTGGACACAAAATGTTTCAAAACCTTCTTGGACAGGAAATGGCTCCAACATCAATAGAAACTAATAGAAACTAATAATACAACATGATGTTTGCACTAATAATAGAACACAGTGTTTTTATATTCTAATTTCCCAAAAGAAGTAAGAAAAAATATTTGAAATTTTCAACAATACTGTTTTTTAATAACTGTGTTAATATTGTATTAATATCTTAAACTTCCATTAATTTTTAAATGTACATATCTAATTCAAAATCATTTTAAAAACAGGAAGTTTTAACAAAATTTCCATTTTCAGAGTTTTCTTGTGAATGAGTTTGTATTTTCCTCTTATTAATCTTCATCTCCCTCATTTAATAATATTTGAGGAATAAGATACAATTTAAATATATTTTTGAACAGGGTCTAACACAATGTTTCTTCAAAAATCTACCTCTGAGGAGCTATGGGTTCAACAGGTTTTGAAGACGGTTCTGATGACCTCAGACAAGCTGAGGTGAATCTGTTATAACCATTTTATAAGCAGCTTATCAGGGATGAAATCAAAAATGTGAACCATAAATTGTCTGAGTTTATTTTTGCTGAGCTTCTTGATTATGCTTTGTAATAGGTACATTTAATTAAAAACTTGAATCATGTTCCCAGGCCTTTTGAGCTAAGGATCGAGTTGCCCAATGTTACAGTCTTTACATTAGTTCTCAGTGTTCTGCATGAATTCAAGAGCTAGAAAACTCTTTATATTTGCCTTCTGACTACAAATAGCTCAAAAAGTAGTTCAAAAAAGCTTCAAAAAAGCTCAACATAACTCTTGGAAGATCTGGTTTTTTTTTTTGGGGGGGGGGTTTGTTTTTTTTTTTGTTTTTTTGTTTTGAGAGAGAGAGAGAGCTACCAGCCTCTTTATGTTTTCCGTAAGATAGAACATGTCTTTTTAATTAAAATCCTCTGAGATTGCCACTTGCCAGCATGAAAATAAGTGAACCTAAATGTGGTTGCCTAATTCTATATGTAAAGTACTGTAGAACAATTCATATTTTCCTACAGGCATTCCCTACAGGTGCAGTTGTCCCTTATATCAAATGTCACACCTGACAATTGTGAAGGTCTTGGTTACGTCAACTGGTCAGAAATGCATTTTGGATTGTCGACTGTTTTGATCCAGAAAAACATATGAAAATGAACAATGAATACGGTGAACAACAAATTAATGCAGAATATTTTAAGTGCAAATTCTAAACAACAACATCTTCTTCTATATTTATATGAAAGTAACTAAAAGGTATGTGAAAGTAACCATATTCTTTTCTTACATGTTCAAAAGCCTGTATTTACCAATGCCAAGTYGGCAACTATATAACAAATTTTATCTAAAACAAGACATTGTGTAAATTTTATGTGCAGCAGTGGTGAAAGAATTTTCAAAGACTTTCATTGCCACAATATCTTTCTTTTCAAATGAACAGAAATTATTTGCCACTAATCTGGAAATCTGATACTAATAAAAATGAGTTGTGCATTTTTGTTCATTGAACTTCTGCTACTAAAAGAAGTCCTTTGCAGGAAATGGGCCTCTRTCTATCACAGAGTATAAAAAGTAGGTTTCAGACTTGTTCAAAATACAAAAGAAACTAGTTTTCTTGAATTTTCTTGACCTCCCTTTCCCCCTCCCTATTTTATTGTCCTACCTGTGTGAGACTTCCTCTGCTGAAAAATGAAAATACCACAACTGAAACCAAATTGGAGGCCTGAAAGTGAGGGAGAAAGAGACACAGAGGCAATTTTTTTTTTAATGTAAATTCTAAGTACACTTGAACTTTTCAGCATACCTGTTGTTGGTCAAATGTAATCTTTTATCATTCTGTCCCTTTGTGTTCAACTTTTTTTTTTTTTTATGTTGACAGTGGAAAGATTTGAAATACATAGACATAAAACTAAATCAAAAGCACTTAGCTATTGTTATGTTATGAAACTGTCTTCTGAACTACAAGCTGAAACTCATGTTCAAAGGATTCATGTTCAAATGTTCAACTTTGAATTGAATTTCATTTTCATATTCAAATAGATTTGAAATTAGTTTGGAACTAGTGAACAATAGCTTCATCAAATAAAATGTTTAAGGGAGAGGTGGAATTTAGTAAAGAATTAATACATTCATGTTCAGAACCAAAAAAAAAAAAGAATATAGGCAGCTATCTTTTTATCACAAAAACCTCATTCAGCTGCTATTTTAATAGATAGCAGAGATTGTTGGGGTTTTTTGTGTTTTTTTTATTTTTTGTTTTTTCTTTTTTATAGTATTGTTTTATCTATTATGGTTTATACATAAGTACATATCTTGTGATATGAAGAAGCAGTTTAGTGCTTTTCTCRTGTTTATTCCTATTTGAACAATCACAGACGGATGGAGAGATGAATCTCATTTAACATTGGCCATCCAACAGATAGTTATCTAATTTAAGCTACTTGTCAATAACGATTTGTCCCTTCCTAAGTAAGATGTCAGAGGTAATCAGAATGAGCCCTCTATGCAGGTTGTGACTTTTCTTCACAAACCATGGAGAGGCAATTAACTTAGATTAGATACTAAAGATAAAGCTTGAAGCAAAATGAACCCTGATGGAGATGTAAATGGTCATAAAGACTTTGAGGGGCATCAGRTGTTTTCAGCTTGTGTCTAATTATGTTTACTAGGTCACCTTAGAGCCTTATAATATGCCTTATAATTTTAGATTTCTCAGGTTTGGAARATGAAAGTTTTGTGGGTTTTGGKTTTTTTTKGTATTTTTTTTTTAGTATTCTGATTAAGAAGATGATCTTAGACTCTGGGAAAGGGAAATCAAATCATTCTAGTAGAAAGAAAACAAGAGTAGGTGTATAAAAATTGACTGCTCATAGGCAATTCTCTAGAAAGAATGGYTTCTGGGTTCTGGGTTCATCTTCATGTCATTTTCTGTTTTCATTTAATCTCATATCTTTTTAATATATGTTGTGGTTTCATTTGGAGGGTGGGGCAAATTTGGTAAGTGATGAATCCCTTTACCTTCCAGCTGAACCTCAAAGGTTAGAAGGATTAGGTGTGGCTGGACTCATCTCTTAATAGGGACACCAAACACTGTGGTAACTATAAGCCCGACTCTGGCAGTGCTGGATTCACCAACAGTGTGCAACTGTAGGTCTGATCGCCTTCTAAACAGCAAATCAAGTTCCCAAATACTGTGATCAACTGTAGGCCCCACTCTGGCAGTATTGGGTTCATGAACAGCCTTTTGACTTTAGATCYGATTGCCTTCAAATTAAGTAGTCGAGTTCATTAATAGCACAATTTATCCAAATGCAATATTTAGAGAACAGGTTCTGGATGTCAGTACAGGGAAATTCTCTACTACAGTGTGGAGTTCATGCCTCGGATACAAATGTGCAATCATCACTCACCCAGAAGATGGGAGAGGGCTTTCAGTCTCGAGGAGTCGTCTTAGACAGTGTCATGACCCGAGGGGAGGAAAGCGGTTCCATCTGTTGACTGATAYAGAAGTTACAAGTTCCTCTTCCTCCTTTCCCCATTTCTTCTTCCTCCTCATTCCTTAGTTCCTTCTTCTTCCCACTACCTCACTCTTTAGCTCTCCTTTATATATTTTCTTTTACATTCAGGTGGAGCTTGAGTGACTGTAGTCATACATACTTTCATTATTCATTGATCTRAAAACTCTCCCAAGTTAATCAAAAATCTAGAGAGCATGCTCAGTGAGGAGTGATTGTTTCTTGGAAGCAGGTAACTTCCAGGATAGGGTTGTGTATTAGTATTATAATGAGATTAGACTGAGGAGAAGTTGAACAAAGTCCATTGAAAGGGATTGATCTGCCACCATTGTTGGCCCAGCACCATCTTATCATACTATGTGGCTTATCAACTGCATGATATGTCCAGGTTGCCACCTCTGCAGGGAGTACAACAGAGTTTGGCTGCCATGTCTTCACTCAGCTCCATCTCCATCAGCTGCAGGGCACTGTCAGATCACCACCTCCGCAGGGAAGCCAACAAAGTGTGACCACAGTGTCCCAATTCTGCTCCACTCTTCATTTACTCATATTAGTGTGTTAGAAGGGCAGATTGTGTTGCCAAGAGAATTGTGGAAAAGTAGATTCTATACATACCAATCATCCTGAAAGCAATAACCGACTCTCACCTCAAGCAAGCCTCTGTATTGCCATAACTTCTCTTAGGCCCTTTTTTTTTTTCTGTAATTTCTTTTCTCCAGCAATTCTCTCACAATATACGAGGCCTATAACCTACCTATAAAATAGATGTAACTACATCTGCCCTTGTACAACAGCATTATAGTCTCTTGCTTTTCTCTTTCATTTTTTACAACTTCCTAATTTTAAATAAATAAATAAATAAATATTATAATGCCTCTTTTCTACTGTGATAAGTAAGAAATATTTGAAATTATCTATCCCATTCTTCATAAATTTTTTTCTGAGAATTGTGTATTACTTTCCATTCAGACATCAAAGGACTTAAGTTTGGRTACCTTCACTTTAATTTTAAGCACTTAAGGTGATATCTACATTGGAAGCTTATTTATTCTACCTTGTTTGCATAGTCAGTAGAGAACTACATGGTGTGACTTCATCACCTCTAATTTCTAAGTTGCTCAAAGGGGAATCTGATTTCTCTTAGCTAAATACAAAGGTGATTAAGCTCCATCTATCTGTATCAGTTAGGTGTGATAAATCCTGACCTACTAATTTTCATGTTAGCTACCCTGTAGATACAACTCAAATARAAACAGAGATTCCAGAAAGTATTTGGAAGATTGTGAGACTATAAAACAAACAAACAAAAACCAAAAAAACTGCAGACATATATGTATATATATGTATGCATGTATGTATTCATATAAAATTAATTAATATTATAAAATCTATTTCTTTTTTAAAATAATAAAAATTTTAAAATTACCTCAATATGATATGACTTATCTTTAAAAGTTATAATTTATAAGACAGATTTGAGCTATATGGATATGAATCTTGGAGCTTTCATATACCGATAGGGAGCCTAGAGGAGATATTGGAAGTGCTGGAATTATTTAGTCTGGCAAGGGGCCWGAGGGGAATCCTAACAGATGCCTGCAGTATTTGAATGGCAGTTACAAAGATGATAAAGCCAAACCCTTCCCAGCAGACAATATTACAATAGGTAAGAGACCTGACAGATTTTTAAGACATAGCCACACAACGTCATGGCTCACCTGGTGTAGTAGAGAGAATTGTGTTTCAAAAATGGGATATTAGATGATAGACACTACCAGAGGTCCCTTCCAACCAACACTTCTGTGATTCTCTGATTGTGATATTTATGCTACAATACAGTRCCAGTTAAAGCAAATGAGGTTTTCAGTTTTCTAGTGTTTGTATGGCATTTGTTTTCTTTTCTATAATGTATTTAGATGTGATGAAGGTAACTTTACCCTGAAAAAAAAGATGGGGAAGCTTATCTTTTGTGCCACCCTAAGCATACAAAGGATAAGAAGGTCATTAATAAGTAGTCATTATGTATTCACCAAAGGAAAATCATGTTTGACAATCCCAATAGGCTTCTATAATAGGATCATTAGCAGGTTAGAGGAAGAATGAGCAGTGAATATTGTCTACCTTGATTTCAGGAAGGTGTTTGACACTGTCTCCTACAGCATCCTCACAGACAAGCTCAAGTACTGTGGGATAGATGGGCATACAGTGAGGTGGATTTGAGGACTGGCTGGATGGCAGAGGGTTGTGAGCCATGGTGCAGAGTATAAGGGCCTGCTAGTGGTGTCCCCCAGGAGTTATTACTGGGTCMAATCCTGTTCAACTTATTCATCAATATCTGGATGAAGGGACAGAAATGCACCCTCAGCAAGTTTGCTGATGATACAAAACTGGGAGTAGTTCATACTCCAGAGGGCTGTGCTGCCATTCAGAGGGACCTGAACAGGGTGGAGAGTTGGGTAGAGTGGAACCTCATGAAGTTCAATAAAGCCAAATGCAGGGGGAAATAACCCCAGGAATGCATCAGTACACGCTGGGATTAACTTACTGTAAGGCAGCTCTGTGGAGAAGGACCTGGTGGGCAACTAGTCAGTCATGAGCTAGCAATGTGCACCTGTGGCCAATAAGACCAGTGGTGACCTGTGTTGCCASTAGGTCAAGGGAGGTGATCCTACTTCTCTACTCAGCCCAGGTGAGGCCACAGCTGGAGTGATGGGTCAAGTTCTGTGCTACCCTGTACAAGAGAACCTTGGAGCTATGAAGTGAGGCCAGCATAGGACTATGAAGATGAAGAGACAAACATCTCTTTTATGAGGAAAGGCTGAGAGAGCTCGGGCTGTTCAATATGGAGATGATTGAAGAGAAGACCCATATTATCAATAAATAATAATAATAATAAATATCTGAAGGGAGGGTGTCAAGAGGATAGGGACCAACTCTTTTCGGTGGTGACCATCAATAACATTGATAAAGATGTCTAAAAATATGATACAGATGTATAATTTTAGTAAAATATATCTACTAAAATCTGGGGTTTTTTGGGGAACAGATTATTTTTTCATCTTTTCAAATTGCTTATATATGCACTTAATATGCTAATAAGACCCTATCCTAACAGACATCCTGTGCTTTTTGACAGGCAGTGGGCATAAACTGAGATACAAGAAGCTCCATCTGAACATGAGGGGAAAAAAAAATTTGAGAGTGACAGAGCATTACTAATTTACTGTAACATAAATTTTAATCCTTCTTTTTAGTTAAAAAAAAAMCCTGAAGTTTTGATAAAGATGTCTAAAAATATGATACAGATGTATAATTTTAGTAAAATATATCTACTAAAATCTGGKTTTTTTTGGGGAACAGATTATTTTTTCATCTTCAAATTGCTTATATATGCACTTCTTGGACATACTTGACTCCTTCTTTCATATGCATAAATACAATGTTAAAATGTTAAAAAACATATTGAGATCCTTGAAGATTTGTTAAAGATGTCTCTACCTAACTGCTAAGCTTCCCTGTACTTGCAGAAAACCTGTGCAGGGATTCATSTTGAAAACAATAACCTTGTACATTATGCAAGAATTAGAGAGTTTAAATATAGGAAAATTTAATCATGTCATTAAAAGTAATACCTAAATTGTCTCTAGCTAACCTTTTTAATTGATCCCTTTATTTTCATTTTCTCTTTTATTCCACCACTTCCAGATGCAATTCTCTTTTATYGCTAACTGTAGTTTTGATTATTGCATTATGACTATAAAGTTCATTATGTTTCTATATTAAATTGCTGACATATTGGAAACATTTTCTGTTAGCTTTAATTACATTTATTCATTGTACACATTAAAAGTGTTAATATATTTGTGAGTTTTTTTTTTTTTTTTCACAACATGAGCAGTAAGCTCCCTGTAAATATGGTACAACTTAAATCATTCCAGAAAATTAACATGTAGTGCTGGATGCACAAAATTAATCATTGTCRTATTTGAACTTCTCTGAAAAGATAATGATGTTTACCATTCTAAATGAAGAGGAAACCCTGTAGAGTATTGGCTATCTGACACATAGTGTTTTGAGTTCTAACTGGAATGCACCACTAAAATCAGGCTCATATTAGAAATGTTGTTTTACTGCTTAAAAGTTTTGCCTTCTGGAAAATTCAGAATGATTTCACCATGTCCTTCTAACATTCTGCAGAAGCACATCTTGGGCATTTTATGGATTCTTCAGAACCTCTTTATGTGTAGCATATGAGGCTATAAAAAGATTGTACAGAAAATAAAAGTCTTGCTTATTGGGAATGTAATAAAAATTTACTGTAAAAAGTAAATCACTTCATTGCTCATTACTATTTTTAGTCTTTTTCTTCTTTGTGATTTGCTTATTTGTTTCTAAAGGTTGGACACCTGCTTCACCTTCATTCATTCATTTATTTGTAATTTAAAAATCTTTATGAGTATCAAAATGAGAATTTATTAAATCAGGCTATGTTAAGAATTTTAGAATACATCCAGTAGAGGCTCAAGAAAAAGTTATAATATATTTAGAATGGTAAAATAGAGGATTTAGCATCCTAAACTTATTTTTTCAATGTCATTACTTATTGCAGAGTTTGTAGATTGTGTTCTCCTTTAAAAGGAAATRATCAGACTTTTGTTAAAAGTCAAGCCATATCTGTTTTATTTAGTAAATAGCCATTGCCTATCAGTTCACATTATTATAGAATGTTTTATGTTTTATTTTTACAGAAAAATAATTTAATTTGAGGGGTTTTTTTTAATCAGATTGACTATTTCCCTAAGCTTCTTATCTGTATACAAAACATTAGAGGAGATCAGCATTTAGGACTGATAATATTCTTATGTTATGCAGTGTGAAGGTCACTGYAGTTTTAAGGAACTGCTGCATGCCTCGATATCATCTTGAAATAGCAGTGATATTCTATATCTTTCATATTACTTTCTTTTATTTAATGAACTCTCCTACACTATATTGAAATAAAAGGGCACAGCAGAACACTATAGCACTGTATGGTTTATGTTAAAAATAGAGTAGTCAATGTCTGTATCTTGTTAGTTTGTGTTTAAATGCAAAGCAAGTGTAAACTCAGCAAAAAATAAATAATTTCAGATGGTAATTAAGCATAGAGGGGCAGTGGACCTGGGCTTTAATCACAACTTATACACTTTGTTTTTCTTTATTTATGAGTTATTTACTATCCTCACTAATTATTTAATGTTCTGTTCAATTTTTATGCTCTTGATTCTATTTTGCAGCAGCATGGTCACTTAGCAAGCACAAGCATGAAATTAGAATTTAATTTCAAAATAATAAATGGCATATTTTAAAATGAGTACTCTAARGGCTAGGTCTTTGTTTAAAAACAAGCTCTAAATCTAGTATTGCTTTTTCATAACCTGAAGGAGGCTATTCCCATGAAGGAATAATCATTCCAAGACATTAGTTAGATATCATTAGCATTTCTTTGCCTTTCATGATACAAGATACAGTTCTGTAAACAAAAAAAAACACAAAACAAAAAAAAAAAAAGTGAAGAAGATATATCTCCCTGGTTGTGCTAACTCAGAAAAAGTATTTTTCATTACTCTGGAGTTCCCTTTGAGGTATGTTTTACCAGTTAACAGAAGTTGAGAGATCATTATATTGTYAAAGGCACAATCTATTTTCCCAATTTAATTGTACTTTATAATGCCTGCCTTATTATTACACATAACCTTGCTGTASATTCAGTATGATTCTTAAGATTAGAGAATAATTAGAATTTCAAATCAGTTATTTTCACACTCTGTTCTTGAATAATCTTAGTTTTGATCCCAGAAACAAACTGATAATGAATCCGATGAAATATACCCGACTACAAGTTAGTGGCTTTGGARTGAAATGAACTTGAACACATGTGAAGAATTTGAGGTGACATTTTCATTATCTAATAGTTAATGTGTTTCCTCCAATTCAGTCCCAACTGAGACAAAGTTATAAAAATGCTTGAGATGCATTCACTGTAAACAGTCAGAGAAATGTGATGCATTCGTAGGATTAAATTTTAGCAGTTATACAGATTTCAGCCTTCCTTTAAGAATAGYTGTTTGAATCATTCTAATTATTAATCTAAACATAATTTAAATTATTATTGCACAACCTTAAGAAATTATTTTGTGTTTCCAGAAATGATGTGTGAAAGTCCCTTGGAGAGAAACTTGCMTACTTTCTGGAAGGTGCTACTTGTCCGACCACTGGCTTTGTCACTTTTGCTCTTTTTTCCCCACCATAGCCACTTTAAATTTCCATGCTGAAATTTTCAAACTACCAGGTGAATATCCATATATAGTATGTGTTTCAGATGATGATGTGATTTTGGACTGCAGTAATTCTAACTACAGAGGATCTCCCTGATCTCTTCTGATTTCTTTTAATAAGAAAATAAAGAATAAGAATTATTGCCTCATWGATATCTGCAAAAAACTAAACCCACAGATTTTCAAAAATAATTAGAAAAAACAAACCAAAACAAAAAATGCTGCAACCAAAATGAAAGCACATGAAAACCCTCTTTTTTTTTCTTCTTTTCCATCTTGAATCTTAAATCCTTTTATATTTAGAAACACCTCTAAMGTAGTCATTCTCCTCCCACTTCCCACAACCCCAAAGCCCCAGCAATCTTCAATAGGCAAACAAGAAGAGAGAAAGACTGTAACTAGTATATTAACTTGAGGTTAATCACGCTTCTTGATCAACCTACTGATTCTGTATAGGAGTATAAAAGAACTTACAAATTTTACTACCCTCACTTTTCCCATTATCCATCTTTCTCTCATTTTGGAATTAGGAACAAAGACAGAAAGAAATGAAGTCAGAAGAATAAATAAAACCAGTAGCTATTTCCAAAATCCTGACAGAGTGAAGTTCCCCTAAAGTCAAAATCACAACCTGCCTCTTTAAGTTTATTGTAACATTATGCTGGACTGAAAGGGACCTTTGGAGATCATCAGGTTCAAACCATTCTGCTCAAGAAGGGTCAAACAGAGTCAGTTCTAGCAGGTTGCCCAGGACCATGTCCARTCAAGTTTTGAATATCTCCAGGGATGGAGATTCCATGACCTGTCTTAGAAGCCTGCTCCCATATTCAACCACCATCCCAGGAGGAAAAAAAAAAAATCTCTCATGTTCAAATGAAATTTCCTGTATTTTAGTGTGTGCCTGTTGGTGCTTGTTGTCTCTAGTCCTGTCACTGGGGACCACTGAGAAGAGTTTGACYGTCTTTAGACCATCTCATCTGATATTTTTACATATTGGTAAGATTCCCCTGAGCCTTCCCCAAGCTAAACAGTTCCAGCTCTCTTGTCTTGTCTTGATATGCTCTTGATAGGAGCATTTGATAGATCTTCCAATATCTTTATGGTGATTTGCTGAACTCAGTCCAGAAAATCCATGACTTCTTGTACTGGGGAATCCAGAACTGGACCAAGCACTCTAGATGTCATCTCATCATGACTGAGTAGAGGAGAAGGGTCACATCCCTTGACATGTTGGCAGTTGACCACACTCTGCCTAATGCAATCCAGGATATCTTTTGCCTTCTTGGCCATTAGAGGTTTATGGTCAATTTGTTGTCCATCAGGACCTTTTTTCAAAGCTGCTTTTAAGATTTTTTGCTCTGAGCCTGTACTGGTGCATAGGGTTATTCCTCAGCTGCAGGATTCTGCATTTCTCTTTGTTGAACTTCACAAGCTACTCTGCATATTTCTGTAGCTTATTGAATTTCCTCTGAATAGCAGCATAACCATCTGAAGTATTAGCAGCTAACTCCTCCCAGTTTTTATTTTCTGCTTATTTGCTGAGGTTACACTGGATCCTGTCATCCAGGTATCTTATTAAGATATCAAACAGTTTTGGTCCCAGTATTTATCCCAGGGGATGCCAGTGGTGACTGACCTCCAGATGGACTTTGTACCAATGATCACAACCCTCTGAGCTCTGTCTTTGAGCCAGTTTTCTATTCACTTCTCTAGCTGACTTCCTGAGCTTGCCTATGAGGATGTTATGAGAGACTCTTTCAAAAGCCTTCCTGAAATTAAGGTAGACAATATCCTCTGGTATCCTCTCATCTACCAAGCAGTCAAATTACTGCAGAAGACTATCAGGTTGATGACACATTGTTTTCTCKTTTTGAATATGCACTGACTACTCTTATTCCCATTCCTTTACTTCACATATCTCGAGATAGTAGCTGAGGTTATTTTCACAGGGATCAATTTGACCATTTTCCCAGGCAAGGAGGTGAGCCTGACCAGCCTATAGTTCCATATATCCCTGCGTCTTGCCCTTATAGAAGTGTTGTTTACTTTCTTTCAGCCTTCAGGAACCTCTCCTGATCACCATTATATTCCAATGTTAATAAAAAGTGACCCTGACATTGGCCAGCTCTCTCAGCACTTGCAGGTACCTTTTTTTCAGYGTTCATGGACTTGTGCACATTCAATTTGCTTCAGTGTTTCCCATCCAAATCCTCATCCAACAACAGTAAGTATTGCTCCAGATTTTCTYTCTGCTCTCAGGGCCTCAGGATTCTCAAAGACCAGTAGTACCAGTAAAGGCTCACTTGAAGAGATCATTCAGTACCTCAGCCTTTTTTTGTATATTCTTTTGCACCAGTGCCCATGTCACCACACTACATTTTCCCTGTCTGATGTACTTGTGGAAGCCTTTCTTGTTGCCTTTCATGTTCATGTTTCAAATCTTGTTGCCTTTCATGCTCACCAGTTTCAACTCAGGCTGGGCTTTAACTCGCCTGGACTTCAGACTCTTGACAAATGGTCAAGTATGMAAATGGAAATCAGAAGCATCTCCCCTTCAAGGACACAGCTTTTTTTTCTTCTTGTTGTTTATAAAGACCAAATGGTAGCAAAAGTTGTGATAGTGTTAACATGTGCCTTTTATGTCTGCTTCTATATTTCTATTCTTGTTTTCCATTTTCAAAGTTAATACCAAGGGAAGATTAATCAAGATGTGACTTTCCTTTTTGCTTTCGCCAAGATGTGTCTTTCCTTTAAWAGCCTCTTAGATGATATCAACAGTCAAATGGATCATACCAGCAAAATATTTCTGCTCATTATTTTCTTGTGCCATAGGATAATATTGGCAAAGACTGACTCAAGGCCACTAAAATCTATTTCATTTTTGACCTTTGTATCCTGCAGGCCACCCATTTATAGAGTTTCTGGGGTTATATAGTATATATATATGTGGTACTGAAAAAGACTGGAGAAATGAAGAATGGTTTGTTTCAAGTGGGAAGCCATTGCAGTTACAAAACAAAATACATAATATCAGACAGGTCAAATCATACTTTAATTTTTAATATCTCCTGTATACTTCCATTATAGTTAGATTTTCATTGCCTTCATAAAATGCTAAAATCTTCTTCTTTAATGAAGTATGGCTTTTGCTGCTCAACTAGAGCATCTTTAAAAGTGTGCCCCTAATTCAAATTGTTTAACACCAGAGTACTATTTCTGATTATAGAGGTATTTAAAGTTAATATGTCTGCATTCTTTTAATTGTCAGAGAATAAAGATCATGAACTCATACGAGGTCTGTGAGCTGGGATAGAGTTTAATCATTTATTTTTTAACATGTTATAAAAACATGCTCCCTAGGGATTCTGACATAATTGAAGTTCATTTCTAATGTTAGTGAATTCAATTTATGTGCAATTTTGTTCTGTTTTTATGAGAAACAGTTGTAAGGCAATKATAGTAGGAATAAAGAGAAAGTAAGAAAGAGAAAAAATGTTCTTTAGTATTAACCCTTTTTTAATATATAAACAGTGATTAAAGTCTGTGAAATAAAAAAAATAAACATAGCATTACAATTTATACTCACTCTTAGATGCATTGAGACAACAATGAATTCATGCTAAAATGCATTTTAGTGAGGAAGAATATCCAGACTCATTCAAATAAAACAGAAGCATTATCCTCTTAATACAGCTGAAAAAGCACTTGATCTTGAGCACATACACTTCTAATGTATGGCTAAATTGTAATAATTGGTTACACTGTAATGAAATTGTATGATGAATGTTATGTGACTTGAATACATTCTACAAAAGTTTATTTCTCTTTGTTTATTTGTGCCGACTAGAGTGCTATGAACTTCAAATGAAAAAGAAAATGGGAAAAATAAAAAGGGAAAGGACAAGGAAGAAAAAGAAGTTACTGCACTTGCTGGCATACAGTGCGGCTCTTATCTGTATTTCCAATGACCCAACATCTGTTTTCAAATAAATTTTAYGCTTAACAATCCTTTCCAGAAAAAAAGAGAAAAGAGCTTGATGGAAAACCGTCTTTTTTGTTGCCTGTAAATAAACTTTATTAGCCCTAGTACTCAGCCATAGGCTTCTTTCAGATAACCTATGAGTTATGTACATGAAAACTGGTATTACGTGTGACTACAAGGTGGGCAAGAGAGGGTTGGATACCAGTGGAGAAAGAGACTCAAAGCTTGTGAGGACTTAAGTGGGATAATTTTAATTGAGGACGTCTTACACTACAGACTGTAGGAGGAGTCCAAGGAAGTTCACCTACGGGAGGTTGCTGCAGGCTGAATGGGAGGATGTATGCATGGGTCAAATGCACAGGTAGGAGTGTCCTGAYTTTTGTATTCCAATGGCTCCTCTTTAATCAGTTAAAACTATATCCTTATTTTAGCTGTGCTAACTGTGAGAAGCTACTACCTGGGAGGCAGCTGTTGACAAAACAGAATATGACTGGCCCTGACAGGAATTTGATCAAGGTGTAGTTTCACATGCCAATGTGAACTCTACCAGACACTGACTTTTCATCAGGTCTTCCACAGGTTTTTGCACTGCACAGRTTCCAAAAAAAATCTAAATATATAGACTACATGTCTTCCTCCTTCCTTCAACTCTCCTCTGAAGAGAGCAGGGTCATCAAACTAGTTTAAGCCACAAGGGTATCACTCAGCCTTTACTATCTGTGCTGTTAGGGCAAGTCGTGATGGTTTAATCTGAAAATGAGGAAAGCGGAGGTTGTTGTAGCCATGTTGTTCTCTCTTATTATATCTTTTTTGAGATAACTAGACAATTCACAATGTCTTATCCATATCCATACATTTTTTTTTTTTTTKTGTGTGTGTGTGCATATTTTAACTTTGGTGAGTATGATTAAAATATACTCAGAGCTATGCATGGAAATAGTATTGATGCATATACCACAGTTAACCCTTTATAATCACTGGAGAGAGCTAGGCCCTTCTAAGGTGTGTTCTAAGTTGTTTATTGTAGACTATACAGAGAAGAGCTTAAATAACTAACTCCCTAGTTGGAATGGATTAGATAAAAATTCTAGAACACTGCGCAAGGTGTTAAGCTCCTGTTCTTAGTTTTAAGCTCCTGTTCATAGTTCAGAGAGATGCCTGACTGAAATTCATATCCAAGCTCATATGAAAGACTTTTTACAAAGGCTGAATTTCTGTCATATCTTAGTACTTCACATATTTACCTGTAATTGATAAYCATTAGATGTCTGAGTTGCTTTGAGCATCAATTTAGGCATAATTTATGTTCAATTTTATGTTTCACATGAAATTCATTGTTCTGTCCTCAAACAACTGTACYACAGAAGCAAAAGGACTGCTTAAGCTAGCCTTATTGCTAAAGAAACATACCTCAAACTCTAGATATAAGTCACTGTCTCAAAAGCTGCTCTTCATTGACATTAACCAAGTACAAAGTACCTTACTTTGCTTTCAAAATTGAATAAACCGTCACATATTATTGGTATATTTTTATTTCATAGATAATTTCTGGCTATGGCTCAGTAAATTCACTAGCAACTTAGATGTGTTTGGACACTTTGTTCCAGATATTTAGAAAAAACACCTGAGTTAGACACCGCAGGTTATCATTACAGTCTGTTTCTCATTACTGTCAAGGAACAGATACTTTTAGGGAGTGATTCATTTCATCCTAAAGCAACTATCTAAAACAGACCCTATTAATTGCTCTTCCGAAGTACTTATTTTCTTTCTATTGATCATAAGGGGTGACTAGGATCACCAGTTCAGTGTAGATGTACAAATGTAGGGGAGGCAAACAGGATGTATTTCTTTGGGAACATTGATTAWCAGACTGCTGACTGAGTGAGATAGTGCAGTTAATATGTAGTCAACACTGGGAGATGGATAACCAGAAAACTCTGGCAAAGTCCTAAAGGGATKGAAAGGGAGCTTGAGCCTTACTTTGAACTGCTTTTTTAATGATTACAGGACACTTTGTTTTCAGTCCTGACAGGTTTCTTTTTTTTTCCATCTAATGAGTAAGGTGTAAATTCTCATTGTGTTTTGCATATTTGCCGGTGAGCACAATTTCAGCAACTTGCTAATAATAAATTACTTGAAATTTTATGATTTGTTTTGTTTTGTTCTTTTTTTCAGAGAGGATCATGTGTTTGTGTTTCTTCTTCTCTGAAGAAGCAAACTTTTCACAATTTCTGAAATTAAAATTTAAATAGGGATATGTAAAGAAATTCTTTTTTCCCTAAGTAGATCAAGTGGCATCAGGAAACTAGAGAAGATTTAGGAGCTTCAACAGAGCTCAGAATAGACTAATYTAGTGTGTACAAATGCATGCACTCTTCCTGCAGACCCAATGCACAGCTTCATCYTTGTGCTGTGTCTTGGAGGACCAGGGCGTTTCCAGGCCTGCAATAAGGATCTGATATTTGGGGGTTACAAGATCTGAGGAGAAAGCAACCAAGCATCAGAGTGCTGTGTGGGATGGTGGTTCTGCAGGGTGGGGCACAAGTATAGCAGCACCAGTGGGGCAGCAAGTACAGGCGTCACAGAAACCACCTCTCTTCAGTTACAGTAGAAACACCAGTTCATACTTAGTTCATGATCTTAGAAGAGGATATTTCTGGACATGGCCTCTTTTATCTATAAAGGAAACACAAATTGTATCAGTAGTTGATTTGCATTCAGGCTACTCTTGCAAACAAAGGAAAAAAAAGAAAAAAGTGAAACATTAATCTCCTCAAATATTTTATTTGTTATTGTTTTATGATTTATGATTTTTTTGTGWAATATATTACAATAACAGTCCATCATATATAAGCAGAACTGGACAAATTAATTGCAAAAATTAAAAATCTAAATATGAAGGAAATTTCAAAAGGAAAAACATAATCAGTGATAAAAGTAATTTTTTTTTTTAAGGGCAACAGAAAGTGTAATTCTCTTCTTTTTATTTATCTTTATTTACCTCAGACAGAAGCCATTGATCTGTTTTTCTCCAGACTTAGAACCATAGAATCGTAGAATGCTTGAAGTTGGAAGGGACCTCTAGAGATCATCTAGTCCAGCCCCCCTGGACACACAGGGTCACCTAGAGCACACGGCACRGAGTGGCATCCAAGCAGATATWGAAGATCTCCAGAGAAGGAGACTCCACCACTCTCTGGGCAGCCTGTTCCAGGGCTCTGTCACCCTCACTGTAAAGAAATTTTTCCTTAAGTTCCTGTTGAACTATTGATGCTTTAGTTTGTGGCCATTTCCTTGAGTTGTATCGTTGGTCACCAAAGAGTGGTGACCATCCTCATCCTCCTCACTCCCTCCCTTCAGACACTTATACACACTGATCAGGTCCCCTCTCAACCTTATCTTCTTCAACCTGAAGAGGACCAGCTCTCTCAGTCTTTCCTCATAAGGCAGATGTTCCAGAACMCTGATCATCCTCATAGACCTGCTCTGGACTCTCTCTGGACTTCTTTTGTTCTTTGATTTTATGTTATTTAAGGTCTTCATCATCACCTCATCAGAATGAAAAGTTACTAATTCTTCACTCTGAAGTATACTGTAAGAGTGAATTGTTACAAGACTGGAAGCAGCATGATGAAACCCTAAATAACTGAACAAGTGGAATTCTGAACAATTTTATATTTAGCAGGACAGATTCCCCTGAACATATAGGGAAAAGGGAAATCAGCTCAATATTATTTATTATGGAAGAAGTTCAATAAATAGAGTGGAGATCATAACAGCTACTTCACATTATGGACATTTTAGCATGTTTCCCAGGTACTTTGAAAGATGTMATTATGTGTACATTAATATCTGTTTTGATTTATTCCAACCATTTCACCGGGTGGTCTGAAAGGATATTCTTAAAATTGATCAAAGATTTTACCATTTACAGTAAGTACCATTACTATTTACAGTTCATGGAGACAAAACAGAAAAATCTCCCTCTCTTAATACACATTGGGAAATTCTAAGTTTAATAACAAAATTTAATGAGACATAGATTATTTGTYCTCAGTGCCTGGAAATGATCTCAAGATCATTTAATTTACTACTGTAAAGGATGGATGACACAAGAGGGTAGGAAAAGCCAGTAGTGTTTGACTATGTGTCTAGACTTCTTCTTTCCATTTTTCTGATTAGCTGAGGAGCAAAATAATGAAATGAGAAGCTCCAAGTGTTGTTGCAGTTGATGGCTTTGTGGAAAGACAAAAACAGAGTTGATTGGATTTGTACTAAACCAGTATTCACCAAAATGAAGGAAATATGTTTTAGTTGTGTTCTCCAAATATGAAATTACCGAATAKATAAAATCATTACACGATGTAAATTCATCCTTTTGTTGTTCATTAGCTACAAGGTTTTCCTGAGGACATCATCATCTGACTTTCCTCTTGCAAATTTAGTAAAGACTTAATGAATATGTCCATAGTACTCAGAACAGCAATTTAATTATACTTTAAAGATACTTAAGTTTTAGACTAGTTCTAATATTGTTAACAACCTAGTAATAGCACTGCGGAACTAAATGGAGGTTAACTTACTTTGTTTCTGTGACTTCAAGATCAGCATGGAGTAAATACCTGTTTCTGGCATTTTCTAGGATTAAACAGATGAGTTGATACCCAGATAAAATGATGCTGGACACACTAGAAGTTCATGGATGCTTGTAGCACCTAAACAGATAATAGTTCTCTGAGTTCCTRTATCAAAAAGTCCAAGGAAGAAAGGTGATGGTGTCTCAGTGTTTTACACAGAATTCTAAAACCTAGTCCCACTCTCCTTTTAACTTGAGGGGTATTAATCCTGCCAGTCTGCTTTTCCAAATGGATGACCTAAACAGCAGGCTGTCAGTCATACCATAGCTTCTTATCTTCATCTCCTCCTTGAAAGCCATTAGATTTTACATGAAATAATTAAATATACATTGCTGCAGAGAAAGATGGGKTAGGAAAGACAATGATAGTCTAACTAAATCACAAGAGCATTTACCAGTGAGGGGGAAAACTTGTTTTCAAGTGTTGGTCTAGCGACTCCTTAAYTCGTAATAAAATATTCATTAATATGTAAAGTGAAAAGTTGGACTTCCCCTTTCAAATCAAGGCTATATCCATATACAACCTCTTCTTTCCCTTTCCAGGTGAATACTTAATTACTATTAAAGTGATAGAGCTTCCCCAAAAAG
This sequence comes from Eudromia elegans, assembly GCA_003342815.1. Taxonomy (NCBI): domain Eukaryota; kingdom Metazoa; phylum Chordata; class Aves; order Tinamiformes; family Tinamidae; genus Eudromia; species Eudromia elegans. The sequence continues at coordinate 561,423 of PTEX01000318.1, forward strand.
GTCTAAGAGCTTAACTTATAGGCCATCACCTATAACAGACAGGAGATACAAGCTTTAATTCTGTCTGGTAAAAAGAAAATTGAAATTGGGTTTCCTCTCTCAAGTGAAAGGAATTTGGAAAGATATAATATCCTCCATTTGAAAGTGTTACCAGGTTGTCTGCTAACTCTAAAAGAAGAATCAGAGTTAAGATTATAAAAATAAGATGATTTTCTCAGATTCTGCCTACATTATGTATATAGGTGTTATTGGTGATTTTGAGATGTAAGATTTTGTAATGCACAAGTGTCATTGATTTGGAAGGAAAGCATCACATTTCTTACCTCTCCCTGTGAATGTATCTGATTCTTTTACATGAAATAGAGTGAGCATATTGTGCTCTTCTGTACCTGTTAAAGTAAATTAAAGTTYTMACATGTTAAAGTCCTGCACTCAACRGATGAAATAGTGATATTATTTCATCTCTATTTTGGTGCCACACTACCTTCTTCATAATACCAGTTTTCCCTTTAGAAGACTGTCACGGTRYCCGTCGGCRAAGCCCAGGCTCCGTCGCCAGTGGCCGCAGGTTGGCGCAGCAGCCRCCTCCGTTAGCCGGCCGTGACAAAAGCYGGCCCCMGCTGGTGATGGATCCCAGCGGGGAGATGTGGGGCGCCACACGCCAGCAGCTCCAGCGGTGATCAGCTCTCYGTAGCCTAGGCTCCTASATACGAACYGGAGTTGTGGTCCTTAGGCCCCYGACACCCACACACGCACAAGCACACACCACACSTATCACATTCAATAAGGAGAACACACTCGGGGATCCAACGACTGACAACCGTYTATTGAGGGGCTAAASAGRGAATATATACACTTTGGGCGTACATGCCGGGGGGAATGATTGGATGAGGGTTGGCCACCCCTCATCCTCTCATTGGACCCTGCATGATCCCTGCTCCGGCTAACCCTCTGATTGGGGGTCCCAGCTCAGGGTGGGAGAATGCTGGAACTGTAGATTGTCTTGACATAACTGCAGGCCGTGCTGATTCTGCAAGGCCACCAAGATGTTGCAAACAAAGAGGCTAAGACACAGAACAAAGAGGCAAAGACTCTGAAAACAAAGAGGTAAAGACACTGAGGACAAAGTAGCAAGGAGCTTAAACTGTTGCATCTACAAGGACACTTCAAACAAAGAAGTAAAGAGCTCAAACTGTGGAGCAAGCAGGAAAACAGGATCTCTAAGCATGGGAATGAATGAGCTCAACAGGAATGAGCAACCTGAGGGGCGGTGGAGGGACTCACTGGTCCCTGCCACCCCATCAACTATAAGCACATATACATTAAGGGGAAATACGGAGGTTAACCAAACCCTGCTCTTATTTGAGCATCAACAAGGGGATAAAGAGCTGTGCTCCCCAACAGAAGACATTCCAAGTTTCAGCTGTGACCTAATATTTGCAGATCATTGGGTTTGGAGAGAAAAAATCAGATCATTATGGGGGTAGTATGGCATGGGATATGTCTACACCCTGGTCCTGTGATTAAACTCCATACACTACCTTAATTGGGAAGTGGATGAAAATGTTAGTCATATATCTTTATATGAACTTTTTTTTAGTAACTTTCATTTGAACATGGTTCCGTAAAGAAGCACAACTCCTTCTAGCTACATGGGTTTGAACATTACRTGTGGGAAAAGCCAACCAAGTAGGAGGCAACTGATGGATCTTTAACATAAATACATGAGATAATTCTCTTAATGGGAGGTCATGAGAAGAACYCTTCCTTAAGCTGCACAGACCTAAATAATGGTAAGATTTTTGTTTGCTTCTATTKGTTGTTTTGTTTTTCATAATTATCTGATAATTAGCTGGTTTCTGCTCCTTGTTGGATGGAAAGAATATCATAGGAAAAGATTTTTAGATAATTCCCAAATTAAGTCCAAAGTATACAGAAGCTAAAGGTATGAAAAAATTGTGGAAATTATTATCCAGCACTGGTTCTGGTTCATGTGGCTTCACCCTCATGGGTCTTCACCATTCATTCCTCCAGAAGATACAGTGAACATACCTATTGCTTTTACCCCAGAGAGAAGCTGGCTCCGTGTTCTGCTATCTGTGGAATAAAGTCTATGAACCCTTTTGTGTTGATAAATAGGCAGCATGACAAAGGGAGAAGTAAACAAGACCGATTTTGTCATTTTGAAAAAAAATGAAACAAAATAAAGAACAAGCACAAAAGAAAAAAAAACAGCATAGGAATAAAAGCCAAGTCATTTGCATCATCCTAATTGCAAAGGTTAGCATGAGCTCCTTTAAATTTAAATTCACATCTGCCAGGTCTTTGGACATAGTCATTTGGAAAACTGCTTTGCATTGCTTAGTCCCTTCTGAAATGTAAAGCAGGTTGATCTACACATTACCTCTCTGCATGCCATGCAGATGAACACACTTTAAATGCCAAAAGTTAGATCCTGGGAGAAGACTTTTTTTTTCCTCTCTCTCTCTTTGAGCATCCTTATTAGTTTGTCTTTCAGCTCTTCCATTTCTCTTAAAATGGTTATACTGTTCTTCCTGTCCAAGAAAGTCAATGAATTTAAAACACTCTCCTGCTTTGTATATGCCTCCTCAATGTAAAACATTTATTTCCTAGGACTACAAGGTGGATATTTCCATAATAAATACAGTTGTTCACACAAGGATATCCACATTCGCACAAAGACAGCTGCTCCTCAGGGATTTTTGTGAATTAAAAATGTCTGTACAAATATTTCTTTGCAACCAAAACAAAGATTACATTCTGTCATCATCAAATCGGGATTTGGATGTTGAAAAAATATTGTGAGTCCTTCTTCTTTTTATTTACTCCCACCTAAAACCAAGCAGGTCTGCAATAAGTGAGTTCCAAAGAAGTGTTGGCAAGGCGAGAATGAAACTCCCACTTGCATACATAAGCAAACTTGCACATCATGATGTGTGCCAATTAAATCAGTGTGCTTGGCAAGTGAACAAGGTTTTCACACTGTATGTTTTTGAAGAAATATTTTAAATGCCAGTTGCATTGTTCACCTTATCTCCTAGCTGAACCTGTATGAGTGGAAATATCCTGTACAAGAGGTCATAAATGAAAAGGAAAGAAGTTCAAGAAAACTGACTCTTCATTAATGGATTATTATAGCAGCAAAAATTTCAACAACCTTTTGATGATGATTATTTCAGACAGTGGTATGAACTTCTTTATATTCTGTTAAGTGTCRAAAAAATACACTCTTAAATTGAATTTTGTTTATGCATTAGTTCCTCCATATGTCGTTGACTGTATGGTTCAAACACAAAGTCCAAAATGGAGGACAAAAGGTACTTTATAAAGTAGAAAAAGATAGGACAGGGATATCCTTTTCCATTAAAATACACAGTCTTATCRCATTCAGAAATGAATAGACAAAAATGAAAAACAACAACAAAAACAACTACAAAATAGTGAATCTCCTTTGGTTTCTACAAAAAGATTTGTGTCTTTTGCCAAATTCCTTTGTAATGACAATCAGTAACTTACTAATGTAAAATGCATGTACAGGAGAGAATCAGAGCAGAGAGGCAGTAGAGAATCAGAATCACTTTATTTGTAAGAACTGGGAATTCTTCCTGCTCTGCACCATCCAGCCTGGCCTTTAGCTGTTTTATAGACTGCAGATCTAGACTTGCTTCCAGGTGGGGATGTTGCTGTGACAGCAAGGCAGTAACAGTTATATAGCCTTACGTATAGGTTTCTAGTCTGTAAAGTTTTTTCTGCAAAATGTAGGTAACTATTCCTTCATGAGCAACCTTTTTCCTCCGAAGAGTAACTCCTGGTCACTGCATTTATGTTAGTATCTTTTTTTCATGCTTGAGCACTAATTCCTTATATGCTCACTGCCTGTGTTGGTTTTCAGCTGCTCTAACTGAGAGTCTTCAAGGTAATTCTGCTGTGCAAAAGAATTATACTTAAGCAGAGTGGATTATTATGAAGCAGTCCATCATCTCTTCCCTGACTCTTTCCTATCTAGCACTACTAGATATAACCTTAGATTTCTATCCCTATCATGGACTCTGAATTTACCTTCATARAAATGTATATACATATATAACATATATGGAAATAGCCTCTGGAGGTTTAATGTTCTGCACAAAACATGACTAACATCAAGGTCTGATTGGGTTGTTGAGGACTTTGTCACATCACACCTGAAAATCTCYAAAGAGAAAGAATATAACTGAAGGCAAAATTGTTCTAGAGAATACAGTAGGCCGATTTTTATCTTTAGTATATACTTTTAAGGTCATTACCTGGTGTGTAAGATTCTGGATATTCTTAATGATAAAGCCATAGACCTCTAAACTAACCACTATCACTATTTTTTTCTCTCCACTAATGTAAATGTTAGAGAAAAGTTATGGTAAATACATGATACTTAAATAAATAAATAAATAAATAAAATAATATCTGGTACTGCAAATCAAACATACCTACTGCATAGCATTACAAAACATTATGAGAAAGCTTGTTATAAATGCTTATAATATTCATTTAATTTCAGGATTTTTTTAAAAACCAAGCATTCCCACCAAGGGTACATTTTTATTTATACTTTTTTTCTGAGGGAGATTTTTTTTTTTTATATGAATTGAAGTAGATAGAACTATTTCTTTATCAGACATTTAGTTAGGTTGGAAAAAAATAGGTATAATCTATTAATTTGTTTCAGAAAATCAATGGTTCCGTATCTGTGCATTAATCCATAGTTAATATCATTTTGTAGACACTGACTTCAGCAGCTTCCTGAGTGTAGCAGCCTTTGCTTATAGCTGCACCAAAATAAATCAAGAAAAAGTAATATCACAAAGAAACACCTGTCAATACATATTCATGTGCYAGTTTCTTGTCTGCTACAATAAAAATTTTGATGAATATCAGTTTTTATTTACCTATACTTTATGACTGTGTAGAATTTTCTGTTTGCTGATTCAGATTTTTTATAATGGAATATATGAAAATATTGCAGGAGTGCTAGGATAACTTGATAGATTTGAATCATTTTATGAAAACAAGAAAAAGGCAGAAAATGATATATTAGTAACTATATAATGGAAAGTGAAACTAACCTTTCTACTTTCCAAGAAGCAGATAAAAAAAGATACCTCTGACTTTTTGGCACTTCATATCTTATTTTATGCATAAGAACAAACAATAGGAATTTAGCTTTATATGGTATAGGACATAGTATATACACTACATATGGCTAGCAGTAAATATAGTATTATTATAATTAAAAATAAAAGTGGCAAATCATGACTGAAACTCTCTTTTAAATGTTTACAGTGGATGGATTTTAACAAATCCTCTCTCAAAATCAGTGGGCAAGGATGAACTATTTCGTAGTCTTATCAATAATGATTTCCAAAATGCTGCTGGTATAGTAGGTCTTTTTGTTCAGTAAAATTATAACGAAACTCTTCTAATCAATGGTTGTAAATATTTTTTTAGTTAGTGTTTTCAAGATTTGTTTATTCACATGGTTAAACATTGGCTTCAAGGAATACATTTAAGCACCTAACACAGAGGAAACCATCCGACTTCACTGATTTTGTAGCTGATAACAAATTACCAATAGTGAGTTGCTATTTTATGAAGTAACAAATACTTGGGGAAAAGATTTTAAATAATTGTTTTAAAAAATATTTTATTTCTCTTCCTCTTCATAAAAGACAGAAGAAGACTTCTTTTAAGCTCTTTTTTATGGTCTTATTGGACCACTATACATACTACAGATTATAAACCCTAAAGTGCAGATTGGGGTAGGGATGTCCCAACAGCACTTATTTCCCTCCGTAGGAAGAATCTTCTCCTCTTGCAGCGAATTGCTTGCTAATGCAGACAAAGTATATAAACATATTTTAAACCTTGGTTTTGCTCACATTTTGTAGGTGAATCCCTTTGGTAGTGTAAAAGCTGAAAGTACTCATAAGCTCTATGGCTGCATGCTTTTATATACTAAGGGGAAATTAGATTGAAGATTTTTATGTAAGATTCGTCAGTAACAAATCTGGTATGAGTCTGAAAACACAAAGTGAACATCTGTTTTTCCACTTATTATTAGACTGAAATCTTTAGAATATAGACTTTCTGTCTAATCTATTTGTTTAGACTTTCATCTGGGGTAATTGTTTAAACTTCTTTGATAGACATTTCAGATAATATGCTTATCTTATTGTAAAATAATTTACTAAGGCATATATGTCTCTAGGGAGACCTATTTTTGTTAACTAAATAAGAACATTAAAAATKAAAATACAGACAAACAAACAACAAAAGAAAAAAACTCCAGTACATGGCCATCTTTAGAATGCCTGAAGGTTGATGAAATTAATGCTACCATTAGGACCTAAATAATAATAAATASTTTTGGGCAAGCATTCCTGTGGTTCTTGTGAAACAATAGGTAAGAATTTCTTCTATTGCTTAATCAAACTACTTTTTCATTTATTTCTGCTTGAAATCATCTTATGCATTATTGAGTTCAGATGTATATATTAAAATCAGTACAATTCTTTTGAACTGAAAATGCTCTTATTTAAAATAGCACCATCCTAGAGTTTAAATTGTTTGAGAAAATGAAGCTATTAATGGATAGTGTATTTGATTTGTAGGAGTAACTTCTTAAGTGCTTGCATCAGAATCATTATGTTTGAGGTATGATACAGCTTTGTTTTTTTTCACCTACCAAAAAAACAGTCAAATCTATTTAAGGTTAGCAGATTATAAACAGACAAAACAGGCTATAATGGACAACTAAGAAACTAGAAAAACATATCCAGTTATGACAAACTGATATATAGAAAAGAGCTCATAAAGCAGTAATTAATTTGATTACAGCTCAGTGAGCCTAGTAATAATAGCATAAAATAGTGCTAGTACTTAGAATAAGTCTGCAGTTAGTCATTTCGATTGAGGGTGGAACTGGATGCTCAAACAGGCTTATTTTGTTGTTATTTTTGTGAATTTTGGAATTTGTGCATTTTGAGGGAGATAGTGTCAGAGCTCTTGCAACATATTTAGGGAACAATTCATAAATTAAGCCAGAGATTTTAAGCTGACTCATTACTTTTATCTCAAAGTGATTTCCAGGCGCCACAGAGAAAAGAGTTTACCTTAAAAAAAGAAAAAAAAAAAAGAGCATAAATTCCTGTGCTCATGTGCTCCAATACCTAGAAGTTTCAATGTATGTCTAGGGGTTTCAATGTTTTATTGTTATATAATCTGTGCACAACCTATTTCTTTATTTGTGAAGGGATTTGATTCAGGAACWATCGCTGGCAATGAAGTGAAAATAACAGTAGAAAAATACTACACAAATTAACATCTTACAGCTGCATAGCCCCAGACCTCACTTGATACATTTCTTTTAAATATAACTTCTTTATTGTAGAGTATAACAATGGCCTTGTGTTCTCTCTATGATTAGTTACTCTATTTTTTTGAAGACAGGCTCTCCTTGGGCAGTATTTTTTTCATGGTTTCTCTGAAAAGAAAAAAAAGAACTCTTAACGTTAGCAAAACGACTGTAAGATAATTGCTATTTCTGATATCTTCTCTAGACTACTGACACACATAAACTGATGTAGACATGCTTAAAGCAGGGTCTAAACACATCTCTGTATTTGTGTTTATGTTGAGTGTATATGTGTGTACCTGTGAGTGTGTTTTGAGTGTGGATATGTTAAACCACTCAGTCAAATAAAAAAAATTTAGTCAGGTAGACACATAATTATGCTTTTATTCTTAATATATACTGTAGTATTACAGCAGGAAATACAGTTGCATGGTTCATCTATGTAGTAGGGTTAAATTTAATCTAAACACTTAATTGTATAAAATTTGTAATGTAGTTGTGTCATTGTCAACATATTTCCAGTAGAAAGTAGAAAAACAAAGCTCTGGCTTCACCTCTTCCCAAGGATCCACTCACTCACAAAATGATACTTATTTATGTCACACCTATGATGCTTCCTGAGCTTTGTCTACATTTTTACTCAAAAGTGAAGTAGATCATGCTATCAATTTTGGTAGCATATCTCAGAGCCTATATTTATTATTTTCACTGAGAAATAATAATTTTAACTACTGMACATAATATATAATCTTTATAGTATTGAAAATCAAACTAGATTTTTTTTTTCCTGAATGTCACTCTAATTTGTTAGATTAACATATCCTGAGACCTTATTACACAATTAAAAGAAGAATAAAAAGTTTCTTTTTTTTGTCAGGATCATATAYCTATCTGTCTACCCCTATATCACAGATAAGTTTCTATTTCCAATTCTGTTACAACAATTAACTAAGATGACAACCAGGTAAGTATATAGGAATACTCCGTTCTCTGTGCCAGACTACAACTGCTTAAATCTCAGTAATGGTCTTCAGCAGTTATAAAAGAAAGCAAGAAGGAAACAAGAATCAATATTTGTTCCATTTTATAAAATAATTATATTAWGTGCTTATTACATTTACATTTAATAATCTATGAATTAATTATTTGTTAGTACAAAGAAACTATGGTTATTTCATATTATACCTCTCCTCAAGTCTGAAAAACATGTAGGAACATAATGCAATAACAGATTGGATTTCATATCAGTTTCTACTTTTTTCCTCTTTCATAGAATCATAGAATCATTAGGATTAAAAAAAAAAAAGACCTTCAAGATCATTGAGTCCAACTGTAAACCCTTTTACATCATGCCTGTTAAACCATGTCCCTAAATGTCTCATCTACATGTTTCTTGAATACTACCAGAGACAGTGACTCAACCACTTCCCTGAGAAGTCTGTTCCATTGTTTCTCTACTCTTTCCRTGTAGAAATTCTTCCTAATATCTAACCTGAACCTCCACTCACATAACTTATTTGCTCTTATTCTATCTGTAGTTATACTGCAGAGGAGAGTGACCCCACTCCACTGTAAGCACTCCCACCTCATTGCAACATCCATTCAGGTAGTTGCAGAGAACAATAAAGTCTCCTCTGAGCCTCTTCTTCTCCAGACTAAATAACCCCATCTCCCTTAGCCAYTCCTCATAAGGTCTATACTCCTGCTCCTTCACGAGCTTCACTGCCCTTCTTTGGACACATGCCAGCASCTCCATATCCTTTTCGTAGTGAAGAGCCCCAAATTGAACCCAATGTGCAAGGTACCGCCTTACCAGCACTCAGTACAGAGGAACAATTTCTTCCCTGGTCCTGCTGGCTATAGTATTCCTGATACAAGCCAATTGTAAAAATAAAGAAAAAAAATCAGAAAATTCCAAATAGAAGATACAGGTTAAGAATAGAATTGGATTTTTTTTGCATGTTTTTAAAAGTCTAAAAATAGAAAAGAAGATACAATACGATCCAAAGAAATATGTAGGAACCTATGAGAAAGCAGGATTTCAATGCTCAAAATTTTGAATGTCTTCTAGATTTCAGGGCTCAACCCTCAGGATTCTCTTACAATAGATGAAAACACTAAGTTGCCAGAGAACTCTCCAAAAACTCTAAGGATCAATCTTAGAAACACTGAAAACTTAAAAGTGCTAAWCGCTAGGACTGAGTCAACTCCTAGTCTTTCTCTTTTCTTTTTTTCTTTTCTTTTTCTTTTCCAATTCATCTGGTAAATTGTTGCTGCATATGAGAAAACTCTATCAGGCTCTAGAGTCTGGAACYCCTAGTAAGTTAGATGATGCTAATAGTCCTTTTTATTATACACTATTTCTCGAAGTATTTGCCCATAGAGCAAGAACTAATCAAATTACTCCTCAGCCTTAGGAGATAAAAATATGCCTTCCTCCAATAGTTAGAGAAGCAGAAACAAAAAATATGTTAAAAAGTTCTTTGGACTTCTTTTAAAAATTTATTTTCTGAGAGAAATATTTATTATTTCTAAAATAAGTTTTAAATTTTTATTGCATTAATTAATCTGTTTCTGCTGAATTGTTAAAAGTGCCTGGAAAATTGTATAAGAAACACATTGTAATTAGTAGTTATAAGAGAAGGAGAAAAGTGAATTTATGAAATAGACTGCACATTTTTTAACATTATATTTATATATTATATTTATATAGTGAGAAAAGAAAAGAAGGGAAGGGAAGGGAAAGGAAGGGAAGAGAAGGGAAGGGAGATAAATTTAGGCTCAGACCAAAATTTGGTGCAGTATAAGCAGAATAGACTTAGACTTTATATATGGATTCTAATTTTCACTATCAAAATTGTAGACAAAACAGGACTACAGGATACTCCCACCATTAAGGAAAGTGAAAGGACGGTGCTTCGTATTTAAGAACCAAGATTATTTAGAATAGCAATGGCATGGAAACATATAGTCTTCTCTCCTTATCYAGCACAGACCTAATCTCATAAAACAAAATTAGAGTGGATGAGCAGGCAGGAGGTGAGAACATTTTAAGTATCTCTGTATGCCCTCCTGAAATAATGGCACTCTGCTTTTCTGAGTGCACTCAAGTATCCYATAAATAGGATCTCATGGGCAGGATCAGGAGGTTGAAAGCACAGAATAAACTGTGCAGCTGGAGATTTATACACTGAGAACCACACGAGATTTAACAGTCACTTCTGCATTATATTAACAGATAACCCAGTGTATTCTACAAAATAGATCGGATGTTTTCAAGGCATTAGTGTAAAGGAGTATCTCACAGGAAGTATCTGTTTCAGCATATCACTTTTAATGTGAAAGATGACCCATTTTACAATCTTTCTCTTATTTGCTTTGCATCTGAACAAGAACTGGTTAGCTACATATGTCATCATAACCAAAAATATTTTAATAAACATAAAAGGATCCAATAGATCACTAAGAATGTATGTATTGATTGGATTTTTGAAAATATCTGCTTTTACTGATAGTGTTTTTTCTGATCTGTCTGCATTCCAATGACAAATACATGGGCAAGTTGTGTTCAAAAAATGCTTCATAGGATATTTCTTAATTCACATGGTAAATTATCTATGATAAATTATATAGTGCTCATTTTGAAAGATTACTCCTATACCAAAGGTTGCTATTGAAATCTTTTTATTTTGATGCTTTAAATTTAAAGTACAGGAAAGAAATCTAATCCTAACTGATCATCACTCCCCAAAATAAATTTGCTTTTTTTATCTGTAGGAGTTTAGTCATTGAATTATCAAAAGTAGCTCATTGTAAAAAATTAGACCATTATCTCTTGTAGTGACAATAGATAACCACGGTTTTGTTTTTCTTTTTTTTGCATTGGTGCAGTGTAAGAGTTCAATAACTGTTAATTCCAAAAGTATTGAGATGATACCAGAAAGGATAAATAAGCACTGAGACTCAAATACATATCTATAKTTAATTTTATCAAAAGCACCATTCTTACTAATTTTCAACTATGAAATTGAACATCATGGAAAATAATACCGAAATATCAAGATGATTTCTTCTTTGCACATGAATTTATGCACTGTCTTATTCTATTAACTTCAAAAAGGAGACTTGCTACCAATGGAAGATCTCTGATGATACTTGATACAAAGGCAGAAAATCAATTACAAATTTGAGAAAAAGGTGTCCAAATATTTATTACAAGCAGTTTCATCAAAGTCTGACCACATAAAATAAAGATGATATGATTTCTCTGGAACACAGAGTAAAGCCACATACTCTATACAGGTTTTACATAATTAAATACTAAGCTTATATTAAAATTTAAAGAGTTACACTGAGAAAAGTAAGTTATTTCCAAGTCCAGGTAATATTTCCATCCTTTGCTTATCCTGGTGATGTTTTCATGCTGTCTGTTTCACAGGGGCTTTTTTTGTTTGTTTCATAATATTTTGCCCTATGTTACAGCCTGTGAAGATAATAATAATGTAGAACTGGGCATAAGGGTGCATGAAAAAGACAAGCAAAGCTACAGACATTCATTTATAAATATGTTGATCAGGATATTCATTTTGAATCCATTTTTCAATTTTTGGTCTCCTGTCCCAAAGTGTAAGTCATTTTCATGTACCATTCAGCCAGGTATAATCTCTTATTTCAACAAGATCAAGGATTCCTCTCTCAGCTTTTTCTTCATGAAGATCTTTTAGGAGCTTTTCTGTGAGGGAAAGTAGTAAAAAGTCTCTGCCATGTTTTTTGGGTTTTTTTGTTTTGTTTTGTTTTGGTTTTTTTTGTTTTTTTTTTATGTGAAAGATAATTTAATGGCATATAGTATTGAGATTCTTGGCTCACAGAGAGACAAAAAACACAACACAAGTAGTGAGCAACAAGGCAACACTTGGCAGAGGGAGTATGGAAAACCCACTTTCAGAATCAGTAAGTCTGATTAGGAATACTAGGAAGAGATTCAATGCATCATCTTTCCACCTCTCTCTTATGCATTAGACATTTATATTTCAGTGAAAAAGAAGGTTCTCCTTTTGTTTTATTCATCTATTCAGACTTGATGGATAAACAAAAAGTTTCTTTCCAGATTGCATTTTATTACAATTTCTTTTGCCTTCCCATCTCAAAAGAATTCAGAGAATGCTAAAGGTAGTACATCTCTACAATTATTTTAAATATGCCTTTCCCTCAGAATGTTAAATTAAAGGAAGTATTTGAGAGTCTCTACTTTTCTATATATCCTACTAGRTGGAATTGTAAAAAATACATATATGTATTTTAAATTCAAAATACCACATTTACAAGTCCTRCTTCTTGTAAACTGATTTTATTTGCATACTGCTATATAAAAGGTGACATGCAGATATATAAAAAGACAGACATTAGCAGTGAGATAAGGAGGTTATAACAAGAATTTCACTTCATTATGAACAATGTATTTTGACAAAAAAATTCTGACCAACATAGAGAAAACAAATAAAATGGCTGGACACTGTGCAGTATATTTGTCTTGCAACTAGCTAGATTAGTATTGTCACTGCTTTTCAGATCAGCATCAGCAGCTAATGATGGATAGCGAGTGTGTCAAGCAGGGCAGGACTGGGTTGCGAAGAACAGGTTGCAGACCCTAACRCTTTCCCCATCAGGAGATATAACTAAAGCTCTGTGGGGAAAAAAATGTAATACTGTTGTGATACCAAGCGTTCATGCCCTTTGCAATGCAATATTTAATGCATAAACGGTACTTCAGTCACTCTGATTCTTTCAATAAGCGTAACTCCATTGCAAGCAACATTATCTATGGAGGACTGAATTTTCAGAGTAATGAATTATGTTGCTGATTGAGTTTACAACTGGAGCTATTGCATATTCACTGGCACTGTAGCCAGAATTTCTACAATAGTTGAATTCACTACTTCCATCTTCTCTTGCTAGCCCTGATAATTCCTCTGCTTTGAGCAGTAAGCTCAACTGGACCAATTCGGACTACAGATTTTACTCCAAGAATGGGACATGCTTTACTGTCAAAACTTACATGCTAAAATGAATGAGACAATAAAGGGAAAACTCTTAAGACTGCTTCAGCATCCCTGTTTCCTAGTCTGAAGGAATTCACTGTGATTCCTAAAGGAGACCTCAATGAGATTGTCCTCTGGCCTTGTTTGGTTCACAGAGCACAATGCTGAGTTTTCTGTACTCTGCAATACCTTAAATCAACAAAATAAAATAAGGACAATCATAGCCCTGGGATATATGGGTTATAACATTGGAACAACCTGCCCAGAGAGTTTGGGGAGTCGTCTTCTCTGGAGAACTTCTAAACCCATTTGAATGCCACCCTGTGCCACGTGYTCTAGGTGTCCCTGCTGGAGCCGGGGGCTTGGACTAGATGATCTCTAGAGGTCCCTCCCAATCTCAACTATTCTGTGTGATTCTGTGATGTCAAGACATTACACACACAAATTGCCATATGGCAATTTGCTGAAAACCTTTTCAAATTTCCATATATATATATATATAGACACATATATATAATATATATTTATAAAATGCACAATATAGGAGTATGAGTAAATTTGCAAGAACATTGATGATAATTACCTTGGCAAATTTGATAATAATTTTATCCAACAGTCTATTTTTTATTTTATTTTACAATAGTTTTTCACAAAAACATTTTTTTTTATATTAAATTTTGAGTTCTTGGTCTCTGCAAGAATCTCAATTTTCAAAACAAAACAAAAAAGCAATTAATAACTGAAAAAACACAAAAGAAGCATTATAGCACTCAAAACAACAGGGGATATATTATATATCACAGATTTTCTAACCAGAATTTGCTTCCTTTTCCTGCTGTTCTTTATTACTTAACATGTTTTGGCAGATGACCACGATCTTGCCATTTGCTCCTAACCTACTAAATGGTATACAAGAAATGACGTGTAATTATTGCTAGAAAGAAAAATAAAGTTTCTGGAAAAAATAATAGATTTATGATGTGCCATCTCACCAAACAATGTAAATTCGTCAATAGACTCTGACAAATGCCACAATTGTAATTTCTTTCACCTGAACTCACATATTTATTGATTGTCATACACTGATATCACTTTAATTCTAGCCATGCAGCTTTACATTTCACTTTAGTCAAGAAGTAGTTAAACACAGGGACAGTAGAAATCCTTTTTGTAACCTTTCAGGTTGTAAAAGTTAAATCACATCCCTTCTGGGCTAATATAAAGAGGCAGTCTCAGTATTGAAAAAAGCCATGACTTTCTGGTAGGTGTTAACTCCATTCAAAAAGTTAAAGTAATTACGATTTTAATTCATCAAAATGTCACCCAAAATTGGGAGACATTCTATAGCTTAATTATGTTCTTGTTATTTTACTGTAAGAACTTTTAACCATTAATTTATGAGCCAGTGGTAACTTCACTGCAGTGAATATAGCCATTTAATTCCGTAAAATGACATTGAAGATGGTATACACAATATGAAGTCTATTTTTTTAAGAAGGTTAATAAAAATCTCCCTAGATTGCAAATTCTGAACTTTATGATGCTGTTAATTAACGAGACAAAAAAAGTCATCACTTGTAGGGCACTATATATTATGAATAAAAATGTGAAAATATGCTGACATAGCCATAATGTTTCTTAAAGATGAATCTCAAATTTGTTTGTGTGGATTACATGGAAATATTTATCTGCTTAGATCAAAAACTACTGCTTCCAAAGCAAAGATTGTATAAGGTTTTGTAATCATATAACCAGACACAGTTACTACTCACAGTGCATTCATGAGGCATATACTTTTTGCCAACAAAAGGTAACACAAAATCATCGTCTCCTGATGTAGTACGTGTACCATCATAAGTACAATTTCTAGCAAAGATATTCTGGCAATAAAATGGGATTTTTCCTTGCAAAAGTTTCCTCATGGGACACTGCTGATTTGACAGTTAGAGAAAACCATATTCCTGCTCATTCAGACATGTAAAGTAGTATAGAAGATAGCATACTGAAAATTTTTAGACTGAAAAGTCTCCTGTCCTATACTACAAGCAAAGTGTCCAGGAGGCTAAACATAAGATACTATTTCAGGAACTGTAATTCATAAAGGTATCAATTGAAGAAAAGAAAATACATAACACAGATCCTTTATTAAAGATTCATACAGGTATCAATTGATACCTTTATGAATTACAGTTCCTAAAATAGTGTCTTATGTTTAGCCTCCTGCACACTTTGCTCAGTTAGGAAATATACTGGAAACCTTTATTAAAGATTTTACAGTTAAGCGGGAAACCAGTCACTTTCAAGTAGTGTCAATCCTTTAAAGAGAGTGACATGACTAGACTTTCATTCCCGAGGAGGTCTCCAGAACTTGCAGTGAACAGGCCCTAAACACACAGGCTAATGATCAAGTTCCAGAACAGAATAGACATGTTGAYACGCTGTTGTGCATCGTGTTGCTTTTTGGCACACTATGAACTATTCTGTTAAACTTAGTCTCCTTTTCTATTGCAACCTACCATGGAAGCTTACCTGAAAATTGATCAAATCAAGCTCTAAGGATTTGTATATATATTGATTATCATGGGATTCTGCATTGTTTAGATCTCTAACTAATAGCAAGTTGAATACAGAGTATGTTTATGTCTGAGCTCCTGTATCTGAGCATTTCATGGCTCAAATACATACATATTTACACACAAATGTCTACATACATACAAATGTCAGCAAAAGGCCACAAAAAATGGTTGATATTCTCACATGAAAAGGCAGACACTTCAAAATTCTCTAATGACTAGCCAGGTGAACCTTCTTAGAGAAGGCTGTCTTGCAGATCATATTCCTAAGCAAGTTTTCATATGGGAAATCAGATGTTAAATCTGACATAAAAAGTTGTGTAACACATGTCCGCACTCTGCTGCAGATCAAACTGCTCTGTGTTTTCACACTCTTGTCTATGTTACATTTTCAACAGCCAGAAACAGAAGTYGAAACTTCTTTCAGTAGAAAGAACTCACAAACTGGGCAAAAAATCCTGGAAAAATTTTGAAAGGATCAGCATAAGCCTGAAGTCAAGAGTTAATCTTCCCATCAGAACATGATTTTTCTTTAAGAAAGGACACTATCTGATTTAGGCCTAAATGATAGAGAAGACAGAACTCTCCTAGAAACTTATCCTATTGCTTAACACACTTTTTGGCAGGGAGCATTTATTCACACTGAGCTGAATTCATTTCTTCTGTGAAGTCTCTTCCTGATCCCAAAAGATCCAGTCTATCTGTCAAATATTTTGAATAAAAGACACACAGAAGCTAAAAATTCCTCCTTCAGCCTACCCCTGAAGCACAAATATAGCTACTTTGGGGGTAGTTGTATCTAATGAGGTGAAAGATTTTCACAATATAGAAATATATACACCTGTTCAGTACTTTTCTGATTTACTTGGAAAGCTCTGAGAGGTGACTTATTGACTAAAATTATACTTTAAAATAGAATTTGAAAATGTCAGCCCTACTGAGGTGTCTAGGCAWCTTTTTCTTAAACTTTTGAAGCATTCATCAGCTTTCACTGCTGGAAAAAAAAAAAAGATGAAGCCGAAAGATAACATTCTCCCTAAGAGTACTTTTTCATGCTTTATTTTCCAAAATAGATCTTAAACTTTGAGATTCATTTCAATAATTGCTTTATTTGAAAATATCTATACTTTGAGGGATTTATTTGGTAGTTTTCCTACTTGTATTTTAACTGAGTGTGGAGAAATCTTGTCTATGATTAGGCAGTGGATTTGTGATATGGTGATAAAATGTCAATCATTACACAGTAAAAAGCATGCTCCATAGATTAAGAGCTGATTAATGAGCTGATCTCAGAAAGTGTTACCACATCAGTTTCTGGTAGGGTGTATCAGCAGGGGTACAAGGCTCAGAGTTACTCAAAGGCCTGCATCATGAATCAGAGTTGATAAAATTTGAGAAGGATGCAAAAATGCCATAAGGGTAAATAACAATGATGTTAAGGCTGCAGCTTTTGTCAGAGTAAATAATGTTTTGACCTGCCTGTGTTTGGCTGTGTTTTGACCTGCCTTTTTTATTTTCTACCAGAGTAAGTCAGAACGATTATTTAATTCTTATTTAATTCTGAACCCAGTCAAATGAAAAAAAAAAAAAAAAAGGGCTTTTTTATTTCTTTCTTTCTTTTTTTTATACCATTGGTTTGTTTTCTTTTTATAGAATCATCTCCTGCATGAAATATCTACATTACATACTTGAAATGACTCAGAATGATGTCTTTTGGGAAATATCAGGCAATCTCTTASAGAAAAGAAATCTTTTGATGAACTTTATTTTCAATATAGTCATGTACAAATTTCACGTAAGAAGATAAAGAATCTAGGCTTTATGGGTCAATGGCACGACTATGTTCTGGAAAGTAATTACTCAAAAAAGAATATAGGGTTCACCAGAATTCAATACGAATTGCTGTAAAGCTGGTGTACAAAGCATAAGTATAATATTTGAAGTTACAAAGCCAGGATTGATTGTATATTTATAATATTTCATGTAGTGAGTTATTCTGTTGCATCATTTCCATCCTCAACCATTCTGTGGTTTTGTGATATACATTGCTGGCCGATAAATATGATTTTGTTATTATCCGTGAAAGGCCACAGCTTTGTACTGGCTTAATGCAGAGACTCTGAACTTGTCTGAATTTGATTTAGCTTGAGCCAATTTTAGCTTATAGCTAAACTATAGCAGTTRCCTAGTGCTCAGGTTACTATTGCCTAACTTATTTCAGCTTAGCTCACTTTTATATGATATATGCAATATATAGTTCTGCGATATGTGCAAAGGTCTAAGAAATGTATGCAGTCTTTCATTAACAAAAAATTGACACTATGTGCTAAATGTGGTTGTGAAAATCTGCCAAGTAAACTTAGCTAATAGCAAAGATATTCCARCTTTGGCCCAGGATGAGTGCAGAAATTGTAAGCAAGCAGATTGTATAGAAAAAACACACCAAAACAACCCCCATGCTAATCTACAGAAGAAGAGTAAGAAAACCCCATCATCTAAAACATACTCCTGCCAGCACATTGTCTGCTCACTGAAAAACTCCACGTCTCATTCTTCCTTGAGGGAAACTAGCTCCAATCCTAAGATTTTAGGATTCAAGAGGATTTGAAATGTTGAGSAACAGAGAAAATATATAGATACTAGTTTCAGAGCTACCAACAGATATCAAAAAGGACAATTGCTCTGACAAACAACTCTGATGACTCGCTGTCTTTTCCATYTCTAATGGACTGGAAACAATAAACTAGTTTACTGATAGGATAATAACAAAGAAACGGTTCCTGCAGGGGCATCATCAGGAATTTCTGCATCTAGTGAGTATAGCTCCAGTCAGTTAACACCTATAGTCAGCTAAGATTAGAAAAACTAGTTGCAATTCAAAAGAAAAGAAAATAAAAAGAAAATGCATCAGTTCATGAGAACTTTTAGGAAGGAAAGCATTCTTGCCACTTGCCTGTGGCTGTGTCACCATATATGTATAAACTGTTTCTTATCATCTGAACTCTGGAATGTAATCTGCCACAACTTATACAAGTATCTTAATATTCTCAGAAAAGGAACTAGTCACTTTTAATGTGGTTTCAACTTTTGATTTTTATACCTCTATATACTTAATAAGATTGATTTCTCTGACTGCTGAGAATTTTAATGAATTTTGTTTACATTTAAATCAATTGGAGTAGATTTTATAYATGCATAAACATGTGCATCACATGCATATCTCATCCTTGACTAATAAGAAAAAATAAAAAATTCTTTAAAGAACAAAATAATAGATTAAAAATGATAATTGGAAGTTTGGAGGATACGTATTATCTACATTTTCTATCTACATTTTGGATTTCATTTCTAAAAAAAAAGGTGAAAGAAGGTGATGTAGTGACTTAGCAGTGTTCTGGTTAGCTCTCAGAAACAGAAAATCCCTGAAAGATAAATTTATCTCTGAAAAGGGATCCTGTAAAGTACTTCCACTGGTTTGCTTCTCTGTGAGATTTTTTGCTCATTTGAGAAGAGATTTTGAAAGCACAAAGAATAGTCAGATAKCTAGCTGTAAATGACATGTATGTCTTTGAAAATTTCTCCCTGGAATAAGCTCATAYCTCTAAAGTAACTTGATGCTGGATATGCTACTCCAGCTCATGCCTTATCACCAGAAACTCCAATTAACATCACACTGGAGGCAGAAGTTCCTACTTACTCCTGTCTTGTCCATGGACTCATTCATTATGAACATTTTTTCTTCCTAGTCAAGTTTTCGGAAGTCTTTACAGCTATTTTATAAACTGAAAGTTAGTTTCTCCATCAAGCAATGTTTTATGATGGATATTGTCTGAAGATATTAAGATGTCATTCTGCAGGATTTGGCAAAATAGATAAAGGAGAGGCCGTGCTTGCATTGTAGAATCTTTATTATTGATAGTAGTATAATTCTTGGCAAAATTTGTTGTATTTGTTTGGTACAGATTTTTTTTTTCCTTCCTAAAGGTGATCTTTATTCTCTTCTTTATGATTTTGAATTAAAAGGAAAAATTGCATATAGAACACAGTAATAAGCTGTACATAGTTCCAAGTTTCCTTTGATTGTCTAGAACTGAGCATCTCTGTTTATATGATATTTAGGATGTCAAACAATTATGCAATTGCTTTATAGACTTCTAGTGAAAGTTGATTAACTTACCAATTGAGTAGAATAGTTTAGCTAAGCAGGAATTTGGTATAGAAGGGAAGATTTTGTAAAAGCYACAGTTGCTAGTAACTGATTATATTCAAATGGCAGAGGGCAAAACAATTAGTTCCTGGATATCTTAGGATATCTTGTAATACAGAAAATGCAAGTGAAGTTCTCAGTCATTGATTTTGTCCTAAGACTGCACAAGGGGTCACTTATGCATAAGTATTGCTGCAATCACCTAGATAGAGTGATCCCAAGAACATGTCTTTTTAGTGATCAGGCTATTTATAAGGTTGCTCTCTCCAAGAGCAAACTTCTAGGGAGCAGGGAACTGAGCAATCTTTGGATATGCAGAGCTTCTAAGTGTACTTTCTACATAAGACTGCTTTCTTTCCACATAGTCATCAAATTGTAAAATAATTCAGGTTTGGAAGGACATCTGAAAGGTCACCTGGTCCACATTTCTCCAAGTTCTCTTCACTAAAATACCCTGGAAGGTACACTTTCCTTTCCTCCTATAGATAAACACACAGAGACATAAACACTTCCTAAATGATTTGCTAATTCCATTCCATGTACATGCAATTTATGTTCCGGAAATTCATCAGTTTGGCTTAATTTATGCCAAACTTCTTGCATATCTTTGGATATACTTGAAACAACTTGTATTATTTMCCTCTGATGCAACAGAACTACTAAACTGGCATGGACATATTAAAAACTTTTTTTATATAATTACTTTTGAATTTTGAAAGATTTCCTGGTGGTTGCCTGGGGGCATGTTTTGCCCCTTAGAAAATGTTTCAGAAGAATATTAAATGTCTGGAAATCATTTTTATTACYCTCATCTGTACTTGGTTGTGCTGTATTAAGTCAAACAAAATATTATTTATGAGATTTACTTGATTTATCTATATTCCTCTAAAAATATTTATTTTAAGCTTCTAAGCTACAGCTTTTTTTTTTCTTTTTTTTTAATATGTATGCTGAGAAGAGAAGTCACCAATCTTTGACTCTTCAGGTAGTATTCATTATTGACTTTAGGGAGAGATTAGGAATCCTAGATAAGACATATACCTCTGAGACAGCTAAATCTAAATAATATAAATTCTGTCCTTAGCAAGAAGAGTATGAAATGAACAATTAGGGATTTCATACAAGAAAGATTTATTGACTATGAATACAAGGAAATTTAAGTGCTCAAATATGTTTTTAATAGCGTGGTTACAAAGCCTTTGTGATTCACAAAAAGGTCTTTTAAGACAAAACCAGAAGACCTTTAGCCTTTACTTCAAAATCGCATGGCACTCCTTTGSGAATCTCCATGAGGTCCCATAATTTTCTTTTGCTTAAGAATTTCAATTATTGATCATTTCCTGACATTATAAGCTAGCAAGGAAAAAGAAAAGTTTTAAATTATAGTTCAAACAAATATTTTTAATACTTTTTAATAACTTATAATTTTCCTAAGTCCATAAACAGTCACCTAAGATCCCCTGACTTTCATTTCTCAAATCATTAGCAAGAAATTTTTAAACTCAAAACTATACTTATTAGTATTACACTATACTAAAACTATACTTATTAGTATATCTTAATAATATATTAATATATTAATAGTATCTTAGTATAATTATGTTATATATATTATTATAATTAYATATAATTATTATAATTATATAATTACTATACATATATATACACATACTTATAGTATAATAATAACATATTAGTGTATTGGTATAGTTGTACTTATTAGTATATATAGATATACTTATTTGCATATAAATAATCAACCAACAATAGCTAAATTCATTCAGTAATATCTGTTACCCTTGTTGTACTGCTCGTGTCTTGTTCAGAGAAGATAGATTCTGATTCATTTTTATTTTGACCTTGAAAGCAAGGGRCTATGTTTGGTTCATAGGTGACACAATTTGTCTAAATACAAATTTCTAACTCATCATTACAGACAAAATATCAATATGCAATGTATTTTCAGATGATTTATGTTAATACAGCAGATCTCCATCCATCCCTCCATAAATGCCTAAGTCTCACCCGACAATTATTCAGCTGGTACTTTGGTTTCAAATGCCCTAYAGTACTATCTCATGTATAAGCAGCAGATCAGAACCCTCTCTGTAAGAATGAGACCTGGTTTGGTTGTTCCCRGATTAATATCTTTTAAATGAATATACCGCTGGTGACAAATAGTTCCTGGGAAAATGTAAATCTCAAAAAACAATAATAATAATAAAAAATCCATTTCAGATCAGGATAACATTCATATTCTTTGAATATTCATATACTTTCAAGCAACCATAAGAGAATAAATGTGAAATATACAAATATACCAAATACTAGAACCTCTATTACATAGGGGAACAAAAATCCTCGCTCTATRGTTTCAGAAATATCTTATGGTGGTTTGGGGTTTTGTTTGTTTGTTTGTTTTTAATGAGAGAAAGACATAAGAAATTCCATTCTGAATATGATTTTTTTCCCCTGAAACTTTTGTTAAAGATACAATAACATAAATAAACCAATGTTTTGTGACAGAGTCATCAGACTCTTACACTTTAAACCATTCTGAAATGGGGGATTTTATTACACAAATCAAAWGACAGCCCATATAGCCGTTTTTAATATTGAGATAGATACCACATATCTCAGCCTAAATATTCTCTAAAAATATAGTTGATTTAAATTATTTCTGACATATTTCCTGTAACAGTTGTTTTTTTCTGTAAACTACTGTTAAACCTTGGCCCAAGGTTCTTCTCTGCGCTCCTTTCCTTCCTACAAATAAACCAACTGTGGTAAAATATTTCAAAATCATAACACTTCCTATGCTCCTTGTATTTTTATGGGTTTTTTTTTTCTGTATTTTTATGCACTGCCAAAAGGCAGAAAAATATTAGTGTAGTAAGGTTCATATAAGAACAGTGTACMTATATTATTAAGATAAATGTAGAACAAAAGGTACTATGTGTTTTTCAGTTCTTGCTGTTGCTGCACTATTTAACTGTCAAATTCTGAGTAATACTTTAGCATTGTAGAAACATTACAAATGTGTTATGAATGCTTTAATATCTCACTGGATAGCTTTATATCCTAATAAAATAAGCATTTACATTTTGCTGTTTGTATTTTTATGCTACTTAAGTGCCCAGAGAGTGAATGTAGGAGGCTCTGTATTTATTGCAATGAGGTCAAGGGAGAAGTAATTTCTCTGCAAAGTCGCTATACTTTTGCATACAAAGGTTTCATAGATGCCCTTAGTCTAACCTTGAGATACAAACTAATTCCCTGAGCAAACAAATTCAGCTGGGATGTCCCTCAGCAAACTGTCAATTATGTTAAACTGTGTCAGCTTGTATGTATTGTGTAATTTTCCACACTGCATTATTGTCTACTAAATAGAGTCAGCTGCAAATATTGAACTCTTTCCATATACTATAAGGCAAGCAATGTGGAAAAATTATGTATTCTTTTAATACCATCCAACTGGCCTTTTTCCTCGAGATGTGAAGGATTATAGAAGTTACCCTAAAGTAATAGCACATCACATACAGCTTTATGAAAGCAACAAATACAGTGCTTTTCATTTACTATATTAACAATCCTTTTAGTACAAAATTGCCATTGAGAACAAGCTATTTAAAACAGAAACATATTCACACTTCCATTATACTGTAAACTAGATCAAGTATTTCTGTCTTAGGAAGACTAACCAAGGAGGGGGCTGATGCTCAKTTGAAGTAAATTACCATAGGCACATCAAATGGAGCTGTTGATTTTACAGCCACTGAGGACCCGCACTGAGATACTCTGTCTGCCTCAGTCTCATAACCTCTGGCTTTGCAGTCTACATTGCCAGTGAATTTATAAGTTACTGCTATTGTTTTCTATCTGTGTAAAATCCTTATGTTTATTTTTTTTCCCAAAAAAATGAAAAAAAAAACTTCAAAAAACCTTTAAAGGTTTCATTAGTTAAAGCAGGGAAAAAGTCACAATAGTATTCAGCCAAGAAAGTGGTCAAAATTTGACAGTTAAATATGAGCTTAAAAGAAAAAAAAATGTTTGTGATCTATATTTACTAATTGTACTAATTTGTTTTTATAACTCTTTTTATCCATTTTTTTTTCTAACTATTTTCTTTACTCCTTTACTCCTCCTTTTGAAAATATGGAAAATTAAAATTTATTAGAATCCTATTATCTTCCTAGGGAAGGGCAAGGAAAAATATGCCTTCAAGTGATTGTATTTTTTCCCTCTCAGTGGAAAAAAAAGATATTTAAAACAATTTTATGAAATGCTCCACTAGCAGTAAGAATTAATTCAGTAACTACATTCTCAGTATCTAGAATGAAATTTCTCAATATCCCTATTAAGAGTCAAATAATTAATATGCTTATACATGATCTACTTGAAAGGAAACTATTGAAACCACCAAGGATAACAATATTCTTTTGTGGTGTAAACAAAAGCAATTCAATAAGTGCAACTTGTTAGCAGCTAATTTAACCTGAACTCTACTTAGACTACCTTCAAAGCAATATGTGGTTTATAAACACACTCAGCCATGCAGAACAGGAAATGTCAAAGGAAAAGGCTAATGGTTTCATAGGCAACTTTAACAGGAACACTATATAATAAGCACCATGAAATTTGACAGGTCTAATCTCTTGTAGGTAACCTTGAAACTTGCAAGGATGGGATAGAATATTAGAATGTTTTATTTGAGTAGTCATAAAATAAACTGTTGAGACTTTATGGATGTATTTGCTTAAAACATATTTATAAAGTCTCAAAAAGGTGACTTAAGTAAGTATCTTCATGAAGCCACAGCATAAAGGTTCTCCTTAGCCTCAGTTTTAAGTTTTGCCTTCTTCCCTTCATTACGATGCATATTCTAATAGACATTAATCCAAGTTCTACTAATTAGATTTTTACTTGTGCTTGAGGCATGACTCTTCACTATATAGAGTTGTTTTTCCATGAAAGCCATAAATAAAATACAATTCAAAGAGAATCTCTCCTTTCTCAATTGCACTTCAGATAATAAAATAAAATAAAATAAAAAATAAAATAAAATAAAATAAAATAAAATAAAATAAAATAAAATAAAATAAAATAAAATAAAATAAAATAAAATAAAATAAAATAAAATGTAATTTTCCTCCCTTCCATGTTGGCTCATTAAACTGTGAGGTGTTTCTGCTCATAGACATGATTTATCAAAGCCGTTTCATGATTTCAAATTATTTAGGTCAAGTCCACAAAGAGATTTAGGCATTTCAATGTCTAATTCTTGAGCATCTTGTCAGCTTAGGAAAGCAGCTACCAAAATAAGCATACATGCATGGAAAAAATAARCTCCTGAAAGTTTCTGTGTCCAGTGAATAACTGGTCAAGATGGAAAGATCCCAGACAAGATCTGTGCCTCTCCAGCATGCAAGGCAGTACCTCTGCACACTAGCAGCTTAGAGTCTAAGAAAACTTTCCTTTCTATGGGACTGCTTAAACTGAGAGAGGGGATGTTGGAGGCAATAAAATGTCTTTTTTATTTTTTAACTATGCCATTAAAGAAAGTGAACAGGAGTGGGGATTACTATGCTAGCCTAGTATTCTTGGGTTGGACTCCTTTCTTYTGGAACAAAAGTAAGATTCGAGGCTTACTTAAACTGAAGGAATAAATTTATGRGTTTACGGACTAAAGGTTAGAGCAACCGTTTGGGAGAGATAAGACAATATGTTTCTACTGTCACATTTGGGGAAAAAAAAAAAAAAGGAATATTTTGTATGTTCTTAAACTATTTCTATTTTCAAGCTGTTCCACTTGGAATATGACCACAACAGCACAACAGTCTTCTCCTTGTTATTGGCTAAACTATCAAGCTATGGGAACATTCATACTTTGTCTTGGATAAATCAATGGYAAATGACTGCTTTCAAGGGGACAATTTGCATTAACTTAAAGAAAATAATCTAAAATGAATCAAATTAAAAGCTTTCTGATAATATAGAAAATCTCATTGGTCATAAAAGGAGATTATCTCCTCTTATCTACCTCTTAGTGAGTATTAGATACATATGGTTAGGGAAGATGAATACTAGTTTGGTATTTCTATAGTTGCTCTCATCCTTGAGTTACTAAATAAGCTGTTAATAGAATAAGAGATCTACCTTTTACTTGTCCTTTATATGGGTTAGATATACTTAGAAAACACACACAGAGCAGGCATCATAAGTAGATTTAAAACAATAATGAGTTTCTGAATTCTGGTGTATCTTTGAAGCTGATCAACTGTACGTCATTAATCATTTCCAAAAGCAGAATCATAGATGACTAGGAAAAAATTCAAGGAGGCAGAACCTTTAAACCTAGGCAGCTACCAAAGTTGATTTTTTTTTTGATGTCTATATCTTAGA
Organism: Eudromia elegans; assembly: GCA_003342815.1. Lineage (NCBI taxonomy): Eukaryota > Metazoa > Chordata > Aves > Tinamiformes > Tinamidae > Eudromia > Eudromia elegans. The sequence goes on from PTEX01000318.1 coordinate 588,054, forward strand.
ATTAACCCCAGAGAGAAAAAAATATCTAAGTGTCTATGCCCTTTTTTGATTTTAGTCCTTGGTTTAGAGCAAAATTTTAGAAGAACAATGCATGGTTAAAAAGCCTCCCAAAACTAGATATTTTAATTAAATATCAGTCTAAATGTTCAGATGAGATTTGATTGTCTCCTGATTCACATCAAAGAATAGCAATATCCAATTCACAATGTCTATAATGAATGCATTAATTGAGGGGGCTTTTGTGTTAGAAGGAGATAAAGCAGACTTGACATGTTGGCATGAGTCAGTTAGTAAGCTTTATACTTGATTGCTTCTGGGTACTCATGTCATTACAAACTGTATCCTGCTGTCTTCATTCATACAAAAGTTACATTCAATAAGAGAATTCAAAGACTATAAGGAGAARGAGAGATTTCTTTGGATGGACAGCAGGAGACATGAAGGTTGTTTTGGCTAGGAGGGAAGCAAGAAGCCACATAGATATATTAAAAAGATGAAAAAAAAAATAAAGACTGTGTAGTATATATTATTTCTTAGTGTGGACTTTTTGTAATATTTTATAATCTCAACAGAAACATTTTAATATAAACTTTATTAAGGCAATAACTGATTTGAGTAAGACTCATTTCAGRCTCATCTGAATTCTGCCTGTGTGATACATGATAACTTGTGTAAAGTATATTAAACTGATGTAAAAGCCAGGCACAAAGCATTTTCTACATCTTTCTGAATTCTAAATGTGATGTTTTCTTTGTTTAAATCTGTAAATCTACAGGACAATAGAGAAATAAGAAAGGAAATATATGAGAATAGTAGGAACATTAGCTTCATATAAAACATTTTTTCCCTACTGTTCAACTTTGTCCAGTATTTAAATCTATTTAGTTTTGACCACAGGATATCATATCATAGAGTGACAATCTAATTTCATATAATAAGCACACTGTGTCTGCTGAAACAGTTATCTATATCAGCCTTGGGACAGTAGTTATTTCCTACAGCTAAGAAAAGGATGAACTATGCTGAAACTAAGTGGAACAGTATTGTTAGAATGAAAGTACCTATTTAATTTCAGAACAGTGCAGGATGAAAAGAATACATTTAGTCTAATGTTCTCCTTTCATCTTGTTTTTGGTTAGAAAGCATCGAAGGCAATGAGAATTTTGCCCAAGTAAGTGATGTTAGATCAGACTCATACACCAGAGACAAGCTGTTAGTGTCATAAACTGAAGGTTCTCACTAGAACTGCATTTATAATCTCTGCATGGTATAGGGCATTTTAGTTATTGTAGTAAAGATAGGATATTTCAGCTAAGGACAAAAAGATGAAGGAAAGGGTACTGTCCTTTTTCATAGGAATCTAAAAGATATTAAAAGCAGCTCAGACTGTTACAGATGTTTATAGTAATTTTCACAGGAACTGATGCATCCTATCTTCATACATAAATGGGCTACTCTGTGAGAACAATAGATAATACTCTCATTTGTCTCCTCTCAATGGTGCTAATCCCCTATAGAATGCATTGTATCAGCTCTATAGCTATCACAGAGTAAATCTCTTACATTTAGTTGAGAAAGAGGTCTAATAGTCCAAATCTCCAGTTAGCTTATTTCAGAAAAAGATAAGCATCAAACTGGTGTTGAGAGCAGGACTGTCCTTGTTCTCCCTCTCTATATATGCATATATTATACACACACACACATATATACCCCCAATACAATATGATATATTGAAGAAAAAGAGTAAACTGGTCAACTGTGCTTCAAACTGACTGACAGTCAGCACAGCTGAAAGACTGAAACAGCTTTACGTTGCAAAATTAGCTAATTTGATTGCAGGAAGTCACCATGCTCAGCAAGTCATATAACCCTGGCAGATACTGAAGAGCAATAGTGTTTCCTTCCTAAGGTCAGTATGATGGCACTTAGAAATACTGAATATTAACATTTCTGCTTGTGTTTATCTATTTCTAATAAATACTTTGCTGAATATAAAGTTAACAAATGATGTGAAATTAAACTGTAAGTTTGCTCAAGATTGAGCAATCTTCTATCTATTTTATCTATTTTTTTGTTGTTGTTTATTTTATTTGATTGCTGCCATGTTTTGACAAATGACATGGGTTGGAGTGAAGGGGAAGGAGGGCAGGGTCAATAGAAAGAACCAGACACTAAAGGAAAGAATGGTCTTGTTTMAGTATTTAATACTAAGGCAATAGAGAACAATGTGTTTAACAAAATAGCAAGCTTACTATGTGCTTGGTTTTAGCAGTAGACAAAATAAACAAGGTAATGCACCTAACCATTACTATATGAGAAAGAAAATAATGTTTAAGAAAAAAATATGCATCACCAACTGCCTAAATATTTTACCATCATCCAGATCCACAGTCACTGGGAAACCCCTGTTGCAGCAAGGATTTGGAGAACCTTCACAGCAACTGAGATATCTTACACTGTGCATTCACCTGTAAGTGAGGTCTCCAAAGTTGCTGTAACAGGGTCCAGCTTTTATAGATATATGTTTGTATCTGCATATATATATACAATACATGTGTAAGTACATCTTGGTCTTGTATTTAATTTGATTTAATACATCCAGCTGCCTAAATATAGGCGTCTTTGTGATGGGAGGTACCCTAGAATATCAGTTTCTTTTGGTCTCCAGATGCCACTCCGAAAGGATACCACTTCATCAAAGTCCTGTGTCATTTCCCCCATCTCTATGTGGATTTCTTAGATGAACTTGTATGCTCTTAAGTGCCCTCAGGCATTCTGAATAGCACTGGGTACCTGCAGCTGACCATATGAATCTTATGGGATATACAAATTCTGTGCATTACTGTAACACAAGAGGAAAAATCATCTATTCTAAAATATTTCCTTTATTCTTTTATTTTCATCAGAGGAGAAACATAATTTTTGAGGCAATCACAAAAGTCCCCAGAGAAAATATTTGAGGTTGCCAGTAGTAGGGAGAAAGGAGGAAGGAAAAAGAACATTTGAAGATACAGGAATTTCAGATATGATATTAGACTTGAAAAGGCTAGAAGTCATGAAGCATGAAGTTAGTTTAGGCTGAAACAGACTAGTGGAGGTCACTTGGTGTACCTCCACTCACACTCAGGTTAAGGCTATCTGAATGACCAAAATCTAGTCTAGGAAAATTCTASTTTTCCAGTAGTTCATTGTGCATCAGGAGATTAATAGTAACGTTCATAATATGGTTACTATTTATCGCTAAAGATGGTGGCAAATATTGGAAAAGAGAAAAAGAAATGAAACTCATGGGAAAAGAACTGATAGATACAGTGACCATAACAGGGTCACATGAGAGTCGTGACCTTAAGGAGTTGGCTATTACCATCTGTAGAGCAGGGATAATAGTAGCTCTGTATCTGAAAGGACTGTTGGAAGGCTTAAATCATTGAAAATATTTAAGTTTTGTGAACTGCACAAGCAGATAAAAAGGAAGAAGTAAATGGTTCTAAGTGAAGAGGTGGGAAAAGCTCATCTTCCGTACAGTTTGAAATGATTGCTTATGTCTTATTTCCTTTTATCTCTCTTACTCATCTGCTAGATTCATTAAGGAGAGTCTTTTCAAGCAGTCAACACTTAAAGTCAAARTTTTAACTGGAAGTAAACATATTTAAAAGCTGATTGCCTGAAGTTAGCACAGAATGAAGAGGGGCTATGAAAAACTTATGGCTTTCAGCCTACTTTTAAAAGTATTCTATGTTATAGAAGGTRTATTCTATATATATATTCTATATATACTCTGTATATATATACATATACTATATATGATGCATTTTATGAGAATGAAAACAGTCAATGAAAAATATTCRTCAGATGTTTTCATTTGCAGTATAACATGTTAAGTGCATATAATTTGTTATTTAAAAAATAGCGAGAATTTTGTAAAAAGTAAAAATATGCAGCTAACRCTTGTCATATATAGAATGATAATGTAGATCATTCAGAATTTTTTAAAAAAATGATCAGCTATAATGTGATTGTATTTCTCTGGAAGATAAGGTTAAAAATATGTTTTCATTTAAAAAAAAAAAAGAGTAATTAAGAAAAAAAAGGCAGACTACTCAGAATTTACACAGTCATCTGAAAAAGGAAACTATATAGCCGCATAGTTATGCAGATCATTTCATCTTATAATGCTATGACATGCCAAAAGAGATATAACTAGATCAGAACATAGGTAAAAAATTGCCGGGGAACATTTGTTTACTATAACTATTTTAAATTATTGACTCAGCATGTCAATCTTTGTCAACCTGTGTAGCAACGCACACACAGTGTCAGATGAAATAATATTTTTTCTGAATTTTTTTTTTCCATAAAACATATTGGGAAATTGCTGAGTACCTAACTATTACTCTTTTTATAATTTTTGAGCTGCCTTTACAACTATCCTATGATCCAAGTAGGAGGCTGATTAAATTGTCTGGTTAAATTTCACATTTGTTAGAATAAACATTTGTGTTTTCTCTTATTTCTTTTCATCTAACATTATCTATGTAGATGTCACGTACAATTTGAAAGTCTCTCCATGGTAGTTTGAAAGCTGAATTGCACATCAATTAGGCCTGACAATAAATAGCTGAACATTAGGAAAAAAAAAAAAAAGGGAAAAAAGTCTTTATCAAAATTAATGAAATTTTTTTAAAAAAAAAGGTCGCAATGCATATATCTTAAAAAAAAAAAGGTTATCTTAAGGTTATATCTTAAAAAAAAGGTTGCAATGCATATATCTTATAAATTCAAAAAAGGTTTCCTTGCTATCATAGATATCACTGCAAATAATATCTTGAATGGGAGAGAGGTTGTAGAGGATGAAAATKCAAGAGATGTAAATGGGAAATTGGAGTGAATTAAAGTATATAATTTTGAGTGGAAAGATCAGAGTAAGCATGTTTATAAATCAAACTAAACTAAACTTTAAAGGGAAAATTTCTTTTCAGAGTATTTTATATAAGATAGTGTTTCTGCCAAATGTGAATGGTTCCAAATTTCATGTATATAATCTTGTTATGTTTATGCTCAGGGCATCTGGCAAATAACTCACCAAGGTAAAGGTTCTGGGATTTTGAGATATAAAATGATGGAATTCATTCTACGGAACATTTTGTCTTCTGTTGAAAGGTCGATGCTGTTATTTGTGCCTCATACAATCAAATGTAAAATGGAGTCAGGGCATTAGCCAAAGGTTTCAATTTTWTTAGATATGTATTAACAAGAAGAATATTGGTTATAATTGAGAAATAATAAACGAATGTCAAACTTGATTTTCCATTCTGTAGTTACAAGTGTTACAAAAAATCTTTACTGTATATTAGCTTTTTCCTTTTTCCCTTCTTTCCTTCTTTTCTCTTCCTTCCATTTTCGCTCCTCTTTCCTTTTTTTTTCTCCTCTTTCCTTTTTTTTTTTCTCCTCTTTCCTTTTTTTTCTCCTCTTTCCTTTTTTCCCCCTCTTCTTTCTTTTTTTTTTTCCCTCTTCTTTTCCTGGGGAGATACTCTACTAAAGCTCCTCAGTGGGATTTTTGTAAAAAGTAAAATATTACCTTCAGAGAGTAGCTATTTCTGTCATGTTTGGAGTTCAATCTTTGAATGTTTAGTCATGCATATTGACTACTGATATTGATAAAAAATAAACATAAATAATRAAAAATGGTTATGATTTCAATATAAAGTGGGAATGTGAGAACCTAAAGGGAATCTGAATATTATTACACAAAAACAAAGATCACTAAATTTAACTATATCAGATTGGGGAAAAAAAATCTGAATTCCTTGAACTAGCAAGGAAAAAAGGGGAAAGAGAAACATCTCTTGCAGAGATATTAAATGATTSATCTGTGTCTGTTTCCAACATAAGGAAGTTGAGAAGATATGTGCTTCAGTACTGCTCTCTATAGATAATGAAGATGAATTTTTGCCAGATAGTGAGATATCAGATGGGGCCCAAACTGGTATATTAAAGAGCAAACATTCATCGAAGCATATGGTTCATCGAAGCATGAGAGTTCTTTGGAAGAACTTTGCATGAAATAATTAGTTCCTTAAAAAAATACATATAAACAGAAAGTTACTAAAGTATGTGAGAGAATTGCTGGAGAAAGGGGAAAWTAGAGGAAAAAAAAGGGCCTAACAGAAATTGTGGCATTTCAGAGGCTTGCTTAAGGTGAGAGACGGTTTTCACTTCCAGGATGGTTTGTATGCACAGAATCTACTTTTCCACAATTCCCTCAGCAACACAATCTACCCTCCTAAACCACACTAAGAGGAGGAAAGGATGAGTGGAGCAGAATGGAGACACCAAGGACACACTTTGCTGGCTTCCCAGCAGAGGTGGTAAGCTGAGGGTGYCCTGCAGCTGATGAGTGAATGGAGGATGGAGCGGAGTGAAGACACCACTACCAAATTCTGCAGAGGTAGCAACCTGGCCATACCATGCAGCTGATGAGCCTCATAAATAGTAGGATAAGATGTCTGGTGCTGCGCCAACAATGGTGGCAGATCAGTCCCTTCCAAAGGACTTTGCTAAACTTCTCCCATTATAATATGAATACACAACCCCATCCTAGAAGTTATGACTTCCAATGAATGACCACTCTTCACTGAGCATGCTCTCTAGATTTTCAATTAACTCAAGAGACTTTTGAGACCAATCAGTAATGAAAGTATGTATGACTAGAGTCACTGAAGCTCCACYCTGAATGTAAAAGWAAATATATAAAAGGTGAACAAAGGAAGGAGGAAAGGAGGAAGAAGAAGGAATSRGGAAAGGAGGAARAGGGATTAAGGAAGAAGGAAGAGGAGAGAGGGAAGATTCCATTGTAACTTCTGGATCAGTCAACAGAGGGAACCTCTTTCCACCCCTCGAGTCAGGACACTGTCGAGGAGACTCCTTAAGACTGAGAGCCATCTCCCATCTTCAGGGTGAGTGATGATTGTGCCTTTCTACACTAGGCACTAGAGAAGAATTCCACACTGCAGAAGAGAATTTTCTGTACTGACATCTGAAACCCRTTCTCTAAAATGTTGTATTTGAATAAATTGTGCTATCTGTGAATGCAACTACTTATTTGGAAGGCAATGAGACCTGCAGTCGACAGGTTTTTCACAAAGGCGATGATGACCGAGTGGGGCCTATAGCTGATCATACTATTTGTGAATTCAATTTGGAAGGCAATCAGATCTACAGTTGCCAGACTGCTTGTGAATCCAATAACTTCCAGAGTCAAGCTTATAGTTGATGACACTATTTGGGAACTGAGTTTGCTCTTTGGAAGGTGATTGGACATACAGTTGTCACACTGTTCTTGAATCAAGTACTGTCAGAATCGGGCTTATAGTTACAATAGTATTTGTTGTCCCTATTAAGAGATGAGTCCAGCCATACACACCCCCCAATCCCTCCTCATCTCCTACCAAATCTCAAGATTCATCTTTTACCAAATTTGTCTCCCCTAACAAAACACAAAGAAAAATGTGGATTCCCAAAATGTAGCTAGTTTAATACTGAGGTACTCAGGGAATTTTAAAATCCTGAGTCAATATAAAGGAATTTRGTTGAAGCAGTATTAACAGACATATATAGAGGATGACAAATTTAAGGAACAACTCAAGATACTATTACTAAAGACTATTAATGATTATATGATAAGGGATAAAAATGGTTGTTGACTTAAAAAAAGGAGAATGACAAGCAGCACTGGAAAAGGCTCTTTTTCAATATAGCAAAAGGTGAAATGTCTAAGTAGATAGTTTGGAAGCAATTCTTGGTAATAAAATGCCAGACTAGGTTTAATATTGCTGTGATGTGGTATAAGATGGTTTTGTCTATGTTCTTGATCAAACAAAATAAAATGTGATTTCTTTTTTAAGGAATGTTTCAGAGATTAAAAAATATAGTAGAGTCTCTAGTACACTTTATGGTTTACATYGAGAAGTGATTTATAAGCTTGCAAAGGTCTACTTAAATGGATATGTTATTCTTTCTTCTGCTTCCTTATATACCACAAAACAAAAACATCAACTAAAGATCAATTTGAAATGCCACAATAAATATAAATGAGGAAGCAATTCTGCTTGAGGCATTAAGTGGAGTTCTTCATACACTTAAGTGTTTTAAGATTCAGATCCTTAATTAACATAGACAATTTGATTGATAATTATGTTGATTGATAATTATTTGAGTGTAGGAGTAAACTGAATAAACACAGATCTAAGCTGTCTCAGCATACCTGCCTCTCAGTCAGTTACAGTTTGCTTCTAAATCCCAACTGTTATATAAGTGGTTGCATATGAAATTACTGAGCCTAATATACATTTTATTTGCTTTTTTACAGAATTAACTAAACACACAAAAAATATTTGTAGGAGTAGTTAGGGCTTTAAAATTAGCACAGTCTGAATAAAAACTTATTTGGACTTTTTTTTTTTAACCTATGCATTATTTTTACAAATGTATTCTTAGAAGAATTCCAATTCCACATGGCCAGATTTTCACTTCTTATTCTACAATTAGTAAGCAGAGTGATTTCAGTACAATCTTATTGCTATATTAGGTTTATACCCTAAGGAGTTTACTGTAACAGAGAAACATGCYAAAGCAATATTTAATAGGGGAAAAAAGGTATATAGGAAGCTGAGAAGTGTCTATATGGAATTTTCATGTTAATGATTTATTTTATACTCCTTCTGAAAAAAAAAAAAAAAGTTTATTTAAGTGTTTTGAAGTCTCTAAAAAGGTGTAACCCAAACTAAAAACTGTTAAAACAACAGAAGTCACAGGAAAATATTAGTAAAATATTGAAATGGGACAGTCTTATTTTAAATACAGTCTTGTCACCACAATTTGRATAATGTAACAAGGCTTCAAGAAATTCAAGACTATTTAGCATTCCTAGAAATTACAAAGCAACAGAAGATCTGGTGTAACAGTTCTAATGATTTCCATATCTCTAACACCCTAATACCAATTACAGAATTGCACTTCCTAGGATTCTGTTACCGTGTTTTAAACATAAGTYAGAGTGGACAGAACTCATGGCAAGAAATTGCACACTTCTTAAAGGAGATATGAAGAAATTAGCATTCAAAGCTAAATTAGAATGATAACCTTCCTSGAAATGCCTTCTTAGTGATTGTGAACTGATATTGTTATGTTGACTTTTCATAACTAGATTGATTGCAGGTGTTCATATTATTTATAAATGTTATGAAAAGTATTTCAGAATAAAAACTCAACACTTCTTAAAATATTTTTTCCTGAATATGTACTAACCTAAAAGTTTAAAGCATGAAAAAATACATTGATTGTCATATTAAGAACAAAACAAATAAACAAACAAAAAAAAGAAAAGGAAAATATACATGTTTTTCAAGTCATACCCACAGCTAGACTAACACAGGAAAAAAWTAACTAACTAGTTTATACTTTGTAATTTAAGAATTCTTTTAAAGCATTTTGTAATAAAAATATCCACAGAAAAAGAAAAAGGAAAAGGAAAAGAAAAAGGAAAAGAAAAAGAAAAACTGTCCAAAACGTAAGAGTTCAGAGTTATGAAACCAAGAAAATACAGCAGATCACGGATTACATAATTTTATCTCAAAGATTATGACTGTTAGGCCTCCAAGGTCTAATTTTATAGTTGTATTACAGAAAATGCAAACATTTAACYGTCTTGGACTGCCTGACTGTAACTTTGTGAAACGGTTCCTGTGTGATTGATACCCTTTCAGCAAAACCATTAAAGCATGCTTCAGGGACTACACCATATACAGTAGATTCTTTAATCCAGTGGTTTGGGGAGTTTGTAAGGCTTAAAGCCCATTATCACTAGCCTATTTCAGGTTATAAATTCTTTAGTAGCAATAAATGACAAAAAATTCCAGAAGCTATACTGCTGAATTAGTAGTCAACAGATGTAACYTACCACTCTCACCTTTCATTATATTGATATCACTGTCTTTATAAMGGGGCAAAGAGAATTGATTTTCACTTATAAATAGATTGTTTAATCATTCAAGTATTTAGCACAAACACAAATATACTAACAAATAAAATTTGCTTCCAGATTCCATTACCAGTGATTGTTGATACGTAACTTAATTTCTTTCAGTAAATAACAGGGTCACTGGGTGCATTTTAACTAATTCTTGCCACAGTATGCTTTCACAGCTGTAATTGCTACTCAAATAAAATGATAAATAAAGAGGCAAACCCACTAGTGTTAAAGAACCTTAGCATTTACAGATGGAAAGCCTCAGGTGAGTAGTGAACCAGGCAGTATAAATACAGTGTTTGTTTACCTTATAATGATGCTATTAAACACAACTGGCTGTGGAACACAATATTCCAGACAGTTCAGTCCCACTTGCACTGAAGTGCACTTGCGCTTGCACTCCCATCTATTGAAACCATGGCATGCTTGACCATCAGAGTGGAATTCCCATGTCGTAAGAAGAATAGGACCAAAGGGTAGAGGAAGGATCTCATGGTATTGCAGGTAGGAGTTATTGTTTTACGAAATTCTACTTTTCTGTTGCCTTGCTGAATCAACTTGCTGGCAGTAGACAAAAAGATGCAAAATAAGGCACTGGGAAGGCACCAGAATGCATTGTCCATCAAGCTAGTCAGCATGGCAAATACCTTTTCAATATATGCATTAGCACAAAAGAGAAAAAGATYGGAGTCAACTTTGGCATGTATTTAGTTTAGCATAAACCTTGATCGGATGCCACAGAAAATTCTTTCTTTGCTTCCTCCTTTCCGGCATGCACTTCCCACACACTCCAACTTATCTACAGTCACCTAATGAGATGCTCTTGTTCCCACCTCATTTGACAGACTAAAAAATAAAGTTATGGATCAATCACAGTGGCAGAGGAGAATGTTTACTTGTCTATATAAGCACTTCACATGCTACAGTAATGAAATAAGATTTACCCACTCCAGAGAACTGTCCTCCAGAAAACACTATACCTTTGTGATATGTGAGGAAAGGAGAACAAAAAAGGAGAGGAAGAGGGGAAGAAGTAAAGAGACTCACAGTTCCCACAATTTTGTAAATTCTCACACAGTTTTTCAGTTCTCACAGTTTTGCAGATCTCCAAACTCATGCACATATATAAGTACACACTCAGTATTTATCTGGACTGTGAGTTTTTCCAAGGGCAGGTGAACCGTCTTGCCCTCATGCAGCCCCTAACTCTCTCTGAACTGCGCTCATGTGTTCCTGGCATTCCTCAATGCCATGCGATCCATGAGTAGTCAACCATGATGCTCCCACATGTCTCCTTCCTGCCATACCACCTGGGTCCTCAGTATCACACAGGATCATATATGCTGAGAAAATGGACTATTAAAAGTGTAAAATATGACATTCTCAAATGGAATAGTTACATTTTGTGAAATTTAAGAGGATCATGACTTGATCTCAGCCACTGCCTCCTCACCCCGATCATTAACACTATTAGCTCTCTGTGACTCACTTCTCTCCCAATGTGTCTGCTGTACAAAGGGACCAGAATCTAGGCAGCATCTATGGCATTAAGTCAGCGTCACTTAGCCTCAGGTCTAATCAATGCTCCTTAATTTATCACATTGACATAACTAATGTCTAATAATTATGCATTTAGGGAAGGGATAAACATCTTTTGATTAGGAAAGAACCTGCAGAGTTACAGAGATGCAATAGTGTAAAGATTAGAAATTGAAATATGGAAACAGGAGAGGAGCATGGGGATATTCCTCTACAACAAAGAGACGTTATAACGATAGTCTGGATGGACTGGGTAGCTGTTCCCTGACCTCAGCAGGACTGCTAGATATCCTGATTTCTCAAATTTAAAAGCTTCTTTCAGGTGGAAATATAATTGTAGTAAAGAGTCATAGAATAGAAATAAATTTAATATTAATTCTAAATACATTCTTCACTATCATTACTTTTTTTTTTCCTAAATTATGTGAGTGTCCCTTTCTGTTAATCTTCCATGCCTCTGGGAGAAAATACCAACCAGGTTGCTCTAGGACAATCAGACAGGAAGCCACACTGCTGGTACATGACCTTCTCTCATGAAATTATTCTCTGAGGAAACCTTTAGACAACCTCTAGATCTCCTCATAACATACTTTTGACCCCTACACACTGGATTAAGAAAAAGTATTAACTTTGTACATGGAGACATATACAAGTCCATGATGTGCAAGTTAAAAGTCTGGAGCTAYGAGCTAACAGTAACAAACTTCCATGATTATACAGACGCTTAATTGGACCCACGAAAGGACTTTTTTTCCATTTACTGGAAGTTAACATCCCTCAGGACATGCAATATATGTGCAACAAAAGCTGCAATGTGAATAAAGTCTGTCTATGAATGGGTATGAGCTTGGAATMCTTCACTCTAGAGCACATCTGGCTTTCTGAAAGTAATCCCAGAATAGCATCCGCAATTGTCGTTAAGGAGATGTTTTACAAYGAAGAAATGTTCCTGCTCCTCCTGCAGTTGGGAAGCAAGTGTAGTTGCTAGCCCCAAGAACTATTGCAGCTGAGAAGGTAAGGGAGAACCTGTCAACAATCCTTATATACTTCATCAATACCCAACATTAGGCTCACTGGTAAAGTTGTCAGATAACTAATTACAGTTACCTCTCCGTAAATACATATAAGTAAATAAGTATACTTCATCTATGTTTGTTTGGTTTTTCTTTCAATCTGGGTTTGATTTTTTTCTTTTACCTGTGTTTCTGAGTTTGTCACCTCAAGGACACTCTTCTGGATTTAGCCATAACAAGTTGTCTTAATTAGTTGAATATGTTGACATTTCACATCTAAAAAACCTGAGGAAGCAAATTACTTTTTTTTTTTTTTTTTTGTAAATCTCTTTTTTTTGAGACCTGTTCTTCATCATGGCACACAAAGACAACAGGAGGGTCTGTTCAGTCTTATGTACTTCACTATGTAGCAGTGGTTGTTCTGACCATCAGACAGCACTTGGGGATTATGAATGGTTTGGATTTTGCCAAAGATATGTTTCCCTTTGACGCTACAGGCTATTATAGGCATTATAGCTAGTGGAAGTGATATCATTGCACTTTGAGAATGTGAAATATTTCCTTCATCCAAATTTAGCCTGGTACTAGACTGGCATAAGGAGTCACTTTAGGAGTYTGCAGGTTCAGAAAGGATAGGTACGCTATCACGTAGAGAAAGATGCATGCAAAAATTACTTCTTGAATGTTTCAGGACTACTCCTGCAGATGAGTTGAAATTAAGTCAGTGTTAGATTTAGGGCTGCTCAGACTTGCTGAGGCCTGCAGAGGAGCAGAAGAGTACTACAGGCATTTGCCAGGTGGATCAGGCAGATGAATCATGATGAGGGTGGCTTTGACACTTGGCTGTTATGGTTACATGCTTGAGAGAAGTTTATTTTTAGCAATGACCGTAGACTGTATTCATCTACTGGACATAAAAGTCTTGTGAGTGGTACAAAAGATAACAGGAAACTAGCTGAGAAAAGGCACTGAAATGAATTGCTAACAACAACAGACATCCACCATCTCTCATATCTACATAAAGAGAAGGAAAAATCATGGAAAGTTGTAAATACAGAATTTACAGAATAAAAATTGGTTGAATATCAGTGAAGCTTGGTTTTGTTTCCTTATGCACAGAAAACATTGCATTGTGTATTCTTGGTACCTAATGCAACACTGCCACAGATGTCAGCAGAAAAATAATGGAAGACAACATTGTCAGTAGCAATTTGACAGCATGACATTGGCCTAATATTTAATTAAAATGGAAAGGAGATAGACAGAATATATATAAGGGAGAAAAAAAAAGGCTACTTGTCTAACTTTCAAATCATCTGAAATTCTTTCTTAGCAATCCAGTAATCTCCAGTAATTCATTCAGTGGCCACCCATGTATGGTGGGAAATAAAATCATGAAATCATGAAAGGGTCTCATCACAGTGTTCAAGAGCCTTTTCAAGCCTGAGTGTTTCAAGGTGAGTGACATTATCTCAACAGGTGGTCATAAAAGTGACATACCTTGAGAAACTGGAAAGGTTTGAAAAAGAAGGAATTCACCTCCTGAATGACTTTTGGCTTTGTATGTAGCTTTCAGCTAAACATTGCAGCAGCTAGATTTTAAGGATGCTGCTGATCCTGGTTGCCAAGCTCCTCACGCAGAGATTTTTTTAGTTTTATTTTTGACTGTCTTCTTGGCTTTTGTTATATCTTTTAGCAGATTGTAACACGCAGTTTCTGTGGTCTGTCTCTTACTTTTTCTTATTAGTTTTGGAGACCTAGGTTTCCAAAGTGATTCAAAAGAAAATACAAATATCTTTAATGATATCTCTATGTGGTCCCATATTCCAGTGAGGAAGGAAAAAAATGACAAACAKCTATATAGCACTTTCTCAATTGCATGCCCATGGATGTTCACATGTGCATGAACCAATACACATCTACTATTTAGACAGAAAGGTCTGGGAAAATCTGGAGAAAGACTCATAGCTGGTCTAGAGTACTTAGGAGCCAGAGAGATCCTCCTCTTCTTTGAAATATTGAGTGTGAGTCCTTAAGTATATTTTAAGTGCAGTCTTTTTTTTTTTTTTTTTTAGCAGCCCGGTCAGTGTTATAATGACCAAACTATCGGTCTCATGACCAATAAAAAATGTATTTTGAGGAAGGTTTTTATAATTCTTTTTGAACTGGAACAGTGCAACTTTAACATATGCCATGACTGCAATTGCTAATTGCTATTACATTAATGTCAAGAATTTTCCACTTAGAATWGATACAGCTGTGGCACATGCCATATAAGCACATATTCAGTAATAGATTCAGTTCAAAGGATTTGTAACAACCAAGGCACTGATATGTAGAAAGATGTTTTGATATGTGCAAGCATATCAGTGCCATAAGCATACCAGCATCAATACTTGATTTCCTCATGTCTTTGGGTATGTTTAAGCAACTGTTAACTTGTCAATCAGAAACTAGTCTAGAGGAGTTTTGTGAAAAATAGCAATTTCAATTTATATGGAATGTATCTCATCATAGGCTACTTTCAGAAGAAATCAGCAAAATATAATCAGGATGCAAGAAAAATCAATTTCCTCTCATATTTTTATTGATACTTTTCCCACAGGAAAGTGAGTGTATATGCAAGTTTGTGTATATTTAGCAGATTGCTACAGACTCTTCATTCATTAATCACTTCATAGCAAATCAATAGTTTACATAGTATTTCACAGTTTAGTATCGTGATTTACTTTTTTCTTTTTTTAATAACATAACTATCATTAACAGAATGCTCAACTTGTCATCATCCATACTGACTCCTTAAAGTGATGCTTCTTATCATGGGGCAACATGTGATGAGATCAGTGAAAAGGGTTTCATTTCATTTAGTCAGGACTATGCAATTCATAAGTTTRTGCATCTGAGACTAAAACAGATTTAGCTACAAACAGTGCTGAAATATTCTGTCCTCGACTCTTTTCTACTGATGATATAATGTAATACGTGTAGTGATGGACAGAGAATATTGTAAGCAGCAAATTTTTTGAAATTTTCTCCTCATTTGTTTTTGCCACAGCTAGTAAGAATTTACTGTTCAATTCACAAAACATTTAAGAAAAAAAAGTCTCTGGTGGCTGTTGACGAGGATCAAGGATGTTCCATGGGCTTCTTTGAAAAGTTGTAGCAGCCTTGGCTGCTTAAAAAGCTCTAGAGCTATCTGTATGCTCTACAGCTTCTAGAAACTATCAAGGACAAACTGCCAGAGAGCAATAACTTTTAGAAGCCTGTTTTTTGTTTATTTCCTCTTAGTGTAACTATGCTGTTATTATATTGTTTAAAATAAATTTGTTAACTTTTACTTGTGTAAAGCTAGGATCAAAAGGCTTACCTTTTAATCTCACAGCCCAAGAAATTTGCATCGTATGAGTATTTTTTTTTCTTTTTTTTTCTTTATTCCCCTTATAAGAAGCAGTAGTAATAATGAAGGCCAAAAACCTGAATAGGTGTGAACCCTTGTTGCCATGTGGAAAAAAAAGAGAAGCGGAAGAGGAGGAGGGAAACAAGCATACAAACAAACAAAGACCAAAAAAAAAAAAAAAACCACACAACTACTGTTTTGAAAAACTGAAAGATTATAATTTGGTAAGATGACTGTCGAAATATCTGGGGCAAAAAGAGGAGGAAGTGGGAATCAGTTCTTTGGGCTATTTTGAAGAGAAATAGGACAGACATGCTCTCTTAAAAGAGGGTGTAAAGAAAAAGAAACAATCCATCACTAGGTTAAAGGATAAAATCACAAAAATTAAAAAGTGTGAACTTTTTCTGAGAAACTGAAAACTGAAAAATCCATGATATTCAGCCAGCTCAATACTGCTGCTAAAGCAGGATAGTTCCTCATGCTATTGAATGTATTATTCAGTTTGCAGTCATTTAAAATTATGCTGAGGCCTCCATTGACATGTTTTTTTCCCTAGTTTTTATCCTTCAGTTTCTGCTTTTGGAACTTTCTCGACATATCTTTTAACATACATATGCAGCTGCCTAAACTACTCCCATTACCTGTCTAGTCCCTATATCCTTTAAAGGCCTTTAATAATTAGGTCCACATCTTCATGGTAAATTAATGGCATTATATCTGTTTAACTGTTCTTAAATCAAATTCTCAAGCTAATATAACCAAATAGTAGATCTGCCAGTTTCAAAACTCCTTGATGTTTAACACATCATATTTTCTGACTGATTAAAATACACAAAATATTATCCTTACATTTAGAATGTTCCATAAGGAATCAGAATACCGATAGGATGACAAATCTATAATGATTTGAATACTGTTATACTGTAGCACCAAGAAAAGGGTTTCTGTGAAATTAAGATCTCCTTTTTTTTGCTGTGATACAGAGACTAAAACTTGGACCTAAAATTGTTACATCACCAACATTTCCTCTAGCCACTGAACTGAAAGTTACAGGACAGAATTAAAAACAATTTTCAAGTATTAGTATTATTGATGGGATATTTTCTTGAATTGTGCAGTGCATATGAGTACTGAGCAACTGAAGTATTTATGACGACAAGGTTGTATATCATCAGGTGAATGCTCTCAGTAACAGCATTTCTGATCAACATACGATCACTATCAAAATCTATCACTTTCAGAATATTATTTTTGAAAATAAAATAGTTTTTCTATTCTTTATTTCTAATAATGTTTTGCTTTATTTTTCTTTTTAATTTCATGGTGAACACAAAGGAAGAATCAGAAGACAGTTTAATGTAAATTATAAAGAAAAGAAAAAAAAGGCAAATTCCTTCCAGAGAAGACAATTTAGTTTAATCACTGAAAATATCTCCCACATATGTTCTTTTTACCTTAAAAACAAGAAGAAGACAATGTGTTGATAAAAAATCTCCCTGAATATTGTAGTGGCAACCTGCCACCTTTTGGAATGGAAGCTCAGCAGTATTCACAATTTGCTATATGCAGCCTGAGCTCCTCTACTCTTGAAGAATGTCTCAGTAAGCCCAAACTTACACCGAGTTAGTTTGCTTTTGAGCTGTAGTGATGAGCGCGCAGGACAGGTATTTAACTGCCAGACCTCAGGAAGACCTCAGAATAGAATCAAGTGATAATTTATGGAATATTTTCAGAACATTTTACTGTCTCTTCACTTTTTCCCTCACAAATGCATCATTGAACCTTATAAAATATTAATTTTCTACTAACTTCTGGAAATTTCTATGGTTTTCTGTAATTCCACTGTTAACTCGGTGCAAAGTGATTGAACCTGAATCCCTGGGTGACCTCTTTACTTTGGTCACAAAAGTTACTTATTCAAATTAATTCACTCGTGGCTGTTGAGCCACTCTGTGGGTCTTTTTGTCATTCAGTGCCCACAAGAACAGCAGCTGAGGGCTTGCAGATACCTCCCATCAACAGCTACTGCAAACTATCTGAGACCTAATTACAGTCATTACAGCTTTGCTAGTTTGCATGGAACAGTTATTTATCCTTGATTTGTAGGAGAGACACTCAGACTTATAGTGGTTACTTATGTAAGGTAAACTTACTAATAAAAAGTTTATTAAACAGAAATGGAATCTGCCTTTCTATTCCAAGTGCATATGGAAAATCCTAGATCTTCTTATTGCTAAATCCAGAATGTATTCAATTAGGGGACTTCTAGATTAGACTTCTATAAGGTAGAGGAACATAATTTAGAACATACTTCTGTTCTCAGGAACTGCTGGATCCTCCAACTTGGAGGTGCAGTTCTCCTCTGATCCAAACAGAAAATTAAATTTAGGTTCTTCTCAGTTCTGGGCTGAATGGTCAAGTCTTTCATTTTTTTGGAGTTCAGGAAGCTACTACTGAGAGCAGCAGGTAAATTAGCCTCTAGACATTAGAAAAGTCTCAGTGTGGGCAGACTGATACAATTGACACAGTGTGAACAGTTTGATAATAACAAAATTTGGTCTATCAGGGAATCTGGTGGCAAATTTTCTCTCTTCTCATTCTAGTGACATCGTTATTCCTTTATCTTCTTTCTTTATGCAACCTTTGTTGAAAGTGTAAGTTCTCTAACATAGAAGTCTGCTGAACAAATTTGGGCCTTTTTTTTAAAAAAAAATGTTAGACTTCCAAAATTACAGACAATAAAAGCTAAGTTAACGTACAGTACACATAGGAAACTTATTTTTCAAATATGAATGGATTWTTCAAGTAATTACTGCATGAGTCCTTCACTCACCAGCGCCCACCATGGTGAAATTTCTAGTTTTCAATGGAGTTACATTAAGATATTTTTCAGTATAGCTGTTGCTAAGGAGATAATTTTCCAGTTGGTAGAGTTTACCAAAGTAATATTTTAATAAAAAGTAAACCCTGTTAAACAAATGTGTCATAAACAAATGAAACAGAGCAAATGTTTTGTCCCAGAAGTACCTATAACATACAGTCTTCTGCTGTAAAATTGATTAAAAGGGCAGAAATGTAGAGACCACTGGGTAGGACTCAGTGTACACTAATACAAAGTAAAGAAGGCTACTCTCTAAAGAAATACTTTAGGGAAAATTCAGTAGCAGCTGGTTTCTTTTTGTTTGCCTGAATTGGTTTATAGAATTTAACATACTTCATCTGCATGGTCATGCATATGTATATTTTAACCTTCACTAATTCAATTCATATTCACTCTCATTCACCATTCTACAGGATTTCTTGCTTTCCTCCTTCTCTATCCTTTCTCCTAGAGTCCAGAAAACTCTTGTCACAAAAGCTGTGCTCTCTGTCTGGGACTGCTGAAATACACTCTGTGGCTTTTTCCAGGGCCCAAACCCTGTAACCCTGTAAACCTCAGATTTCTTTATTGTTTTTTTTTTTTTTTCCCCCAAGGTATCTGGAACTTTGCCTCTTTTCTTAGAAAAATACTATTGGATAAGACCAAGTCATGTGAACTCTTATTGACACAAAAACTAAATAAAAGAGTATTTGTTACATAATTAAGGTGTACATGTTGCTTAGATGTCTTTGTGACAAGCATACTGAATAAGGTTAGAAAAATTTTGAACAATGGAAATCTTTTGAAACAATTGAAGAGTACATTTTATTTCTTTATAGATATTCATAAAGAAAAAAAGAAGAAAAGAACAGAAAAGGACAAGAAGAGTAAGCTGCTTAGAGAGTGCATGTGGACTATACAGAAAAAGATAAATTGTCCAGTTCTTAACTGATGTTTGAAAAATGAATTGATATATGTCAGTGGATGACTGACCACTCCATACCATTTGTGAAACTGAGGTCTCTGGAAGACACTGGAAAATATCTGCACTGCAAAGATATGCCTGGAAATAGTGGGGGTTGCTTTGGGCTCTGCATTTTCTGTGTCCTCCCAGCTGAGAGTTATTCCACAAAAAACTACCTTCAGACTTTCCATTCTTGGAACAGTAGAAACTACTATGAAATGTGTAAATGTAATAATGTCAAGAATCTCTGTCTCTTCTGACGAGTTTGAGTCTCCTGCTCCAAGGCTGACCTTCAAATTAAATCAGCATTTTGAGAAGTCGTTGAGGAAGGCAAGTGGAAAAATGAAACTTCTTATATTAAAATGTAAATCTAAACTACAAGTATCAATAGACATCAGAAACACATTTTTTTTGAGACTCCATGTCCATCTGACAGACCAGCTAGAGCTAAATAATTAATACACCTAGAAGCTCAATACAAAAACTCTTGTGAATTACCATCTGAACTTCGATCTTCATAAGGAATGTTATGCTGATAATCCCAAAAGTGGAGGGAATATCATCCAACATGAGAAAACTTAATGATTTATTTTTCCCTGTTCTGATATGTTTTGATAGTGAAGCATTTTGGAAAAAGATAACTAAAAGATTGTATTCTAGATCTGTCATAGCAGACCACAGACTGGAAGCCACTCTGCAATACTTGTATACATGCTAATTTGTAAAAGTAAAGTAAAGTAAAAATGTGTAGTAAAGTTTTACTAAAGTTTTACTAAAGTAAAAGTAAAAATATGTATGAGAAAAACAAACAAACAAAAAATCAGTTCTGAGTATTTTTTTGATAACTATTCTCAGAGAAATTAATGATACCATAAACAAAATTAATATATTCCAACTCCTAGGATTTATCTATACATTTTGGAGTTCTATATTTATCTTATTTTTAATTTATGACTAGATGTCAAAAGGTTTAATAGAATTTTATGCTATTCTCAAAGTAAAATTATTTACAGTATTTTAAAATTACAAAATCCAGGTAGAGACAAATAAAAAATTTTAAAGTTCCCCTCCCCTCC
>PTEX01000318.1:609050-643541 GCA_003342815.1 Eudromia elegans
CTTTGGCTTGACTGGTAACTAAAAACTCACCAGTCATTAAGACTCAGTCATTAAGAAGCAGGACAGTCTGACATATAATCAATATGAGCTGATTAAACCTTTACTTGTTCCAAAATACTTTGAAAAACAATAATAAGTTTTGTTTTGCTTGGCTTTTCCTAGTAAAAACATACAAAATGTGTAGTGTCTGTCAGTCCTTACAATGCATAGAAAACAACACAAAAATGGATGGGTATCATTCACCAGTGCTGTCCAGGATAATCACAAAACATACCTGCTACTGTAATTTCATCACAGGGAAACACTTGTCTTAATCAGAGTGTCAGACTACCAACATGAACATGAGCTATACATTTCTAGTAATCTGGCAATACTTGTGTGTTTATAAATATGACATGAATGTCTAAATTTCACCCAAGTCTAACAAAATAAACTGAAGGTAGATATTTATTTTTCACTTTAATGTATTCACTACTATTTTGAACAGGTTCTCAATGGACATATTTAATAAGGTAGATGAAGTAGATAGATTTGATCTGAGAATAACGATCAAAAAAAAATTTAATAATCTCGGACAGGCTAATCTTAGACATTTGTTATATTTTACAGGATGAACCCCCAGTAGTCAGCCTTTTATATAACATGTAAAGGCAAAGGATTTTATAGCCTGTTAAGTGGGAAAAAACCCTCTATTTTATTTTCGTTATTTTTCAACAAAAGTGAGGAATAATAGGTAGATGCATATACACAAACTGCATTCAATAAAATACACAAAATTTAATTAAAAGATGTTTTGCAAAATTATCTAGCATATGCATATGAATTCAATCTTTGTCTATATTTGCTTCTATCTGATGGATGTGGGGTCTAAATGTAACAAAATTGGCCAATAGTAATTAATTACTACGTTAAAATACATCAAAGTATCAAAGTTATAGCACATCTATATTCATCTTCTCTTTTCAGTAAGTGTATATCTGGAACTAAATGGATTTATATATACCTTGTCTCACTGAAGGTGTGAGGCAAACGTTTCATATTTTAGTAATGTGAATGGAGTCCGGCGGAGTTTTTTTGATGCTTCTTTTCTTCTAATGAAAGATAATTCAATTTCTCTGATGAATGTGACATTTCTTTACAAGAAATATTACAAAGTGCATCATTCCCTAGCACAAAACTAATACTTTTTTTTTTTTTTAATTACAAGTGCAATTTCCTGTAATAAAAAACTGAAGGTTTAAGACCTTAAAATCCATCTCAGTTTGGCTTCCASGCACTTGACTTGTTCTGCCAGTGCTTATATTTCTTTAAGATAGCATCTGCTATTTGTGTTTTCATATCAAGACTTGATTCTCTTACAGATTTCATTCTATTTTCTTTTTTCTTTCTCTTTTTTTTTCCCTTGTTAAACTTTCATCTCTCTATTTTTTGCACTATATTCTTGCAGAACCAACTAATGATGTCAATTCATGTAAGTGAACCTCTGCTACATGGAAATCACCCCCTTTATTGGAAAATGAAGAATGAATGAGTTAGAACACAAAACTGAAGAATAAGAAACAAAGATATTAACAATCTTTTAAAACTGTCATATCTGTGGCAAAGATTTCATTTTGATTCTACTTTTATATTTCAACATGTGGAACTGTCCTTTCTATAATATTTTATAATACTTTTGTCAAATATTCTAGCAGAACACTTGCCTAAAATAAAACAACTTTTTATCTATAGATAGCATTGATTTTTTTTTCAGTGTTATTCTACTGTCTTCAATTACATCAGAGATCCAAATGGAAGACTTATTGACAAAGTAAGTTATAGTACCAAAGAAAAATGTTTTTAAATTATAAGGAAACAAATAACTGTTATCTCAGATCTTAGTCATTTAGTCTTCTTAGTATCTACAGAGAAGTACTTTTTATTATTCTATATAATTCTTCTAAATTACTTAATAAGTTATCTGAATTAAGAAGATATTTACCTATACTAGATGACATGTCTTTTCAAAATCCAAAATCCCAAATCTAATTTTAGAGTGTTAATACAAAAATGCCAACAAATAACTCATTTCTTTTGGGCCAGCATGTGTTTTTTTTATGACTTGATCCCATATGCCATAATCCAATATTTATTTCTTCAAAAGTCAAGTCAGCAGTAAACAAACTTAAAATTCACTTAAATATTCACAAACATTTCATACCATCTATTCTGAGAGAAGTCATAAACTGATGCTCATTTATCCTACCTCTTAGGTTTTATCTGAACTATTTTATTAATGCATATGTTAATCTTCCTTTCAAATCAGATCTSAAAGAAAGCATAGAAAAAGGTTTTATTTTGTTGGGATGTTTTCTATTCTTTAACACTTTTTCTTTTTATCAAGCTGTCAGAAGAACCACCTGATACACTAAAAATGCTGATTTTTGTTTCTCCACTGGCCAAATTATGACAGTATTGTAAACCAAGATCTGCCATATACCCTAAGATTTTCATACCGATCAAGCTGTATGATTGTGTTGGTTACTTGTCAGTGTCTCCTCTTTAATCTGTTCCTTTTGTGTTAAGTTTTAATTACAAAAGGAATCAGAAGTTGGACCTTCCTGCTGGTGATTCACTATTGACTAGGCTATAGAGCTATCCTCTTTCTTTTTCACAATAAATATTTAATTATTTAAGGAAAGCTAATTTATCTCAAATAAAATCTAGAAGACAAGCACAGAACATGTTTTTATTATTAACACTGGGCATATCCTGCTGTATATATTCTGCTGCAGCACATAACACTTCAACATACAATATTCAGCACAGCTGATTAAGTATTTTGAGTTGAATTGTGCATTTAGAATAAATTAGCTGGTTAATGATGATTAATTTATTTTTTAGCACTTGAAACTATTATAAGATTTTATAACCATGTAAACTTCTGTCCTATAGTTTAAAAATTATAACTGCTCTTAAATCCTTAGATTTACTCTCCAATATACCTTACACATTATATAATACAAGGACATCATCTTTCTGTCAATGATCTCCTTCTATAGAAAGGATAAAATGAAAAAGAAAAAAAGCTTTTTTTCATGACATGTTTAAAATTATGAGGACCACAATTCCTGTATTCTTTTATTATTGATGATTCTTGCTAAATATTTTAACTTCTAACTTAGTAATTAGTAATTAATTACTAATTATTATTACTGTTATTAATTAGTTATCTGTTACTCTTGCTTTCTATGCCTTTTAGAGTGATTCATACCCCATCGAATCCACTGGTGAAATATAGTCTGGATTTGGCTAAATGAGTAAAGTAAACAAATTAGTTACATTTGTTTCTTTGTTTCTTTATGTTTGTTTACTTTGTCAGACAGTGTTTCTGGTGTCTTGATCACATTTAGTGATTTTCTACTACTAATCCCATCAATTTTTAGTATTTGGATGAAAATAATATACTAAAACAACAGTAGGAGAGAAATATTTCCTGAAAGAAAAGAAGCATACAAAGAGAGAGAAACCTAATTCTCTTGACATATCTATATGCATTTTACCCATGGAGCTATACATCACTCTACAAAGGAAAAAGTTTCAATACCCACTTTGGATACACAATTTGGAACTGTACTACAGTCACCCCAAGCAACGGGTACATCAGTCCTTCCCAACCTTTTGTGTTCTGTGGAGAGCACTAAACTGAGCTCTGGGCAACTAAAATAAGTTTCATTCTCAAGGCTGTTTCTGGAGGGATGCATTTTGATAAGAAATCCATGTTCTTAAATTTCAGCATGTGCTTAAATTTTTTTTTTGACTGAAGCAATCAGATCACAATCCTTAGCTTTTTGTTCATTTTACTTAGCTGTTCTTGCAGAATAATCAAGCCTTTTTTATTCCCCCACTTTCCCATATATTTCTTCATAATGGAAGTGTTCTGGATAAAAGATATTTTTTGATATGTCTACCCAGCACAACACATTTGGCATTAGGACTCAAATTGATATTACAAAACAATAATAAGTCATTGGCCTCAATATTGATACATTGCACAAAGTTATTTACAAGCTCTGAGCCTATTTCTCTATGGTACTTCAAATAAGAATTGCATGGCAGGTTTTCTACAAATAATGATAATTCCAGAAAAGTGTCTTGCTATGGGCTATCTCTCTATACCCTGATGTAAAAATAGCATAATAGCAGAATAATGTTACTTTACTAATATCAAAGACAAAATTTCTTATGTATGGAAGTACATAAGTAAAGTAAAGCAAGTGGAGGTAAAAAACAGATGCAATCTCATAACAGGTGAGGAGGTCATACAAATGCACTAGCTAGGCATAAGGTATCACACGTAATATAGCATAATGTAGGAGGGTTGTGCTTGAATATTGAATCTGCAGTTGCTGTGGAAACCCATTAGCCATCAACACACTGTGCATAGAAAGCTCCCACAGGAACAGTTTAGCCATTTATTTTCTACAGTCTGTTTTAACCTTTGACTTAGAGTCTGAAGGAGCCTCACTAGATTTACAACTTTGTCCTCTATATCAGGTCACCTACAGGATAACAAAAGAACTGTTAACAACAGCAGTTCAGCAGTGTGAATATCAGTCAAGCCTTCTTGCTGCTGCGTCTTCCAGGCACATGGAGCAATAAGTATTGCTCGATTTAAAAAAAAAAAAAAAAAAGGAGAGAAAATAAAAAAAAAATCTGTACTTTGGTTTGCAGAGTTGGAACATAACTTTACTTGATTCCCCTTGATGTGAGAGGCCGGCCTGTACACTGGATTTTACAGGAATAAGACCTTTAAAAAGACCTGTATTAGAAATCACTTGCAAAATTCCATCAGGCACTMGCACTCTCAAGCAAATGAACCTGGCTTTGATCCACATACAGTGTTGACAGTATGAATGAAAACCTTAAAAAAAATTTAATAGAATTAATTCCCAGTTCTGAAAACATGTGGGTTTGTAATGTGATCATATCCTTAAAATCTTCAGGATATTTAAATGTCGAAAGATAAGTGCATGATTATTTTTATGTGAGTTCTGTCTCAGTGTGCACCCAGGAAGGTACCATTTTCTTTACCAAATAGAAATTAAATAAAACCATAAACAAAGATAATCATATCAAAAAATAAGCATGTAAAGCCCAAATCAGAATTTTTCAAGCATGCCTTGAGTGGCATTTTGTAAAATCATAAGGAGTAATATTGGTGTACTTTATTTTGGGGCATCACTTCTTTGTTATATACTGTGATTATATTTCATGATCTTTTAACTATTGCAACAGTGAAAACAGTCTCTCTTGTGACAACTTCAAAGAAAAAAAGATAGTAAATTTTAAATGATATTCTGTCAATTGTTTTTTGTGCTGCCTAACATAATAGTGCTTAATGACTATGCAGATTTTCATGTTTAAGCAATTGCTTTGATAGGATAAGACTTAAAAAAATATTACTGATGTCATGCGCAATGATTAAAAAGTTTTTGGTATCAGTTCCTCCTGGCTTTATTGAAAGAGCTACCAAAGTGACACAGTATCTTAATACATTATTAGGGTTGAAATCTCTATTCTATTGTATTTAATTAGCTTTGTCTGCAGAGAGAATTTGGGGGCAGAGAAATCTCTCGCTATGACACAATACACCGAACCACCATACTCTATGTCTGCGAAATAAACAGAAAGAAAGATTCTTAAAAACTCTTCCTTTTGGGGGTAGGAGACAGAGATTTAAACTCCAAAAAGCAGAATAACCATATGATGCTGTAGAATTATGGACCATATCCTTTTATCAATTAGCAATATGCTGACTTCAACAATAATAGAATTGAACAGCCTATCTTTGGTAATATACTTAGTATTTATGCATAATTTATATTCTGGGAGTTTCCAGTCACCAATCTCTTGAAGAAAATTTTAAGTGACCTGATAGAAAAAAAAATTCCTTGTCTCTATGAATTTCAAAGATAGAAAAATACAATAATCTTGCTTTAAATTCCATATTAAATTTAGTGTTTTGTAACACATATTTTTATTCTCCCTCTCTATGTCTATTTCCCTTTGCCAATGTTACAAATCCCCTGTTTCAGCTTCAGGTGTCATTGAACACAATATATTGTAGACATTCTACATAAAAAAAAAAAAAAAAAAAAAGAGAGAGAGAAAGAAAGAAAGAAGAAGACCAGAAAAGGAGAGTCAGGCAAGCCAAGATAATATGTAACTTTGTCTTAGTCTCAGCAAACAGAAGCACGGTCTCCTGCAGCTCATCCCAGCATCTCCAGTATGGTTACCAGGATTTCCTGGTGCAAGCCTAGCACATAAAACAGAGTGCAATTTTTACTGATCTTTTCATTTTAGAGGCTTTTCCAGTGTGTCGTGCATTCTTTCTACTTTTAAGACAATAGAAATTATTTTTAAAAATGTAAGTGCATAACTGGTATACTATCATTAATACTTAATACCTAGTTCAAAAATAGTGTTACTGTTTGTTGGCTCTCATCTCAAAGAACTCAAAATCTGTCTGCAGTCTGAGACAATTATACCATTTCCATAATGTGAAAGAGGAAGGAAGATGATAGTACTCTTTCTGTATTGCTGTCCAACACCACATCACACCATGTTTGAGAAATAGGTCCTTGATATATGAATACACATATAGAAAATATATACATATAAAATTCATATATACATGCCCACATAAAATGCCTTAAAGATATTTGTTTTACACCTGAATTTACTTATATAGTTCCTGGTTCTCTCTCCTCTATCTCATGCCAGGCTTCACACAAATCTTCCAAAGGTGGAGAAGTTTCTAAAACAGCAAATGTCAACGTTACAACTTCTCCCTCCTTAGAAAATCGGGAACCAATGCCAGAGCTTTGCCTAAATGAAACACATATGTCAAAATTAGGATAGCTGCCTTCTTTTCCAGCTGATCATCTTAAATATTAGACTCCAAAAACTTCCTTGCTTTCTATTTCAGTAACTCTCTGGCTATGCTAGAAATGGTGGATCCAGGAGATGTTCAGAGTCCTGGAGGTTGGGAGCTCGACCCAGTTACAAACTGTCTCTAACATGAAAGATACCAAGCACATGCTATCTTCTGACCTTGTCTGGGCCTCAAAGTAAAGGAAATATGGGAATCCACCTATATTGAAACAAAGTCTATGAATATTTATGTTTTAGAGTCTAACTCTGGTGTCAAYGCTCTGCATAACATTTAAAATTAGGGAATGCAAATCACAATAAGAATAAAAACAAATGAAACAAAATATAGTCTTAAATTACTTAATCACTCAAGTGATGTGGTTAGCTGTTATTTTAGAATTTACATAAAAAAATTACAAAGATTATCTATAATCCTATTTCATGAAGTACAGCTTTTATGGTGTATTTTTTTATGGTATTTTTTTTGTTGTCTATTTAGGAACCATAAAGGAATACCAAAGAAGTTTCAAACCATCCAGCCTCAGATGTAAAAGTAGTTGCTTCAGAAATGGCGTAGAAATGTTAAATGCCTTTACCTATGAATGTTATTTCACTACTGTATGCATCTATATCAGCTAGTCCAGTTCATATGCTGCAAACATTCTACCRTTTCATTTGATTTTTCAGACTTTCACAACAGTGGTCAATAGTTCCATGGTAATCTACAAAAATGATGCTAAAATTAATTTTCTTAAATACATTTTTTCTGATGGAAATATTTCAGTGCAATGCTAGTATTCTTTCTTTCTTTCCTTTCCTTTTTTTTTTTCTTTTTGATGAAAGTTTTGAATACTATGTCTTTGAAGCTGTCTTTTAAAGAGAGCAGTAATAAATCTAACTGAGCTAACAGGTTGGACAGCTGCATTCTTGTAGCATATGGATAACTTAAAAGAGATTAATAGAAAATGAAAGGCAGGACAAAAAAACAGGAACACTGTGCTAGCAGAGATCTTAACTTACTAATGCTTCAAGCTCTTACTGTATTAAGATGAAAAATCATGGTTGCAGTCATACCCTTTTCTTACTTGAAGGAAAAAAAAAAAAAAGCATATAGATTATGACCTCTTTGCAGTCAGACCAAAAAATGTAGTATATGTGGATACAAAAATGGCAGTTAATCCTGTAAGTACTAAATGTAGTGAAGCCATGGCAAGATAGCCACTATTGTGGAATGGGGAAATATAATTCATTAACCCTGAATTTAAAAATCTGAGGTACCTATTTTAAATCAAATAAATATAAATCCCCATTGTAATCAGCAGGGACAGACACTCTGAGCAGTCTATCCCATCCTATGCAAAATGCTTGAGACAGCTGAAATGAATTGTTCTCCAAAAGGTCCTATCCTTTGTACCTTTACTGCAAAATTGCATCGTCTACTTAGGAAAAAAWACCTTGTTAAGTCTGAACATATTATAATCAAATTTCTGACGGAATAGATCTGATCTAAGGGTAAAGGAAAATACAAATTTTTTCACATATTGTTCTTTTTTCCCTTTGGGTCTCCAYAAAACTCTGGAATTTGGGGCTGCCTATCACCCTACAGGCATTGCAGCAGTTTTTGCAGGTTCCTGATTCAGTTAAAGAAATTGATCTGAACATCCATGTATTTTTTTTTACCATCTTTACATCTTTTCAAAAGCATAATATTTTAAAATTTCTCATAATGCCAACCTTAAATTATTAGCTATGTTTTCTGGAGTGGCAAAAAAACTCTTTTCATTTTCTTTATTCACTGATTACTAATATGGGAGTTGACTCTCATAAACCTTAATTTTAACAAAAATTATCAAGGAACTAAATATATATTCACTTAAGCTTCAAAAGGAGCCAAAGAACTTAATTCCATGAGGTACTTTCCAAATGTAATTTTCTGGGTATTAAGGGAAAGTTCCATAACTGCCCTAGATGCATTTCGGTATTACTATTTTCAGTATTGAATGTTAAAGCTTAAGTAGCTATATTTATTCCAGTACAGGAATTTTTTGCATAGCAGGTATCTCTGTTACCATGCTACTTGAATCATGGTTTAGAGAATCTAAATGGTATTTCCTTTGTATTTAGATAATATTAAGACTGGAGTCTTATGTTGTATAAATCCGGTGCCAGACTACACATTTGCTTAGGTATTAAACATTATTACGCTTTAAACCTCCATCTTTGTTGTGTACATTTCTTCAGGCAATGAGCTCTTAGAGTGTTTTCTTTTATCCACCCTCCCTGTTTTTTTTAATTGTTATTTTATTCATCTTTGCTTTTTAGGTTTTAATTATTACCTCTTGAATAGCTGATATGTTGTAACTGACACAGCATATTGTAACTTTTCACTCTGATTCACTAGATTCTGCATCCCCAGCTGATTGTGCCAGATGGGTTTTGCTTGAGTTATTACCCAAATATTATATGCCACAGAGGATCAATACAGATTTATGAATTTGAAATAAAACAGTGATGCATAGTAAAAACAGTTGATTTCCTTGAGGAATAATTCCACAAAAAGATTCAAAATTAAAAAATAATAATTTATATCTTAAATTTTGTGAAATACAGAAGATTGAAACTAGGAGACTGAAGAAAATTAAGCTTGATCTTTTATGGCAGAAACTTTAAAACATCCATCACATCAATGAAGTATCCAGGAAGAGGTCTGTGTTATTTCTGTCCTCATTTCTGTGAACAGCAGAGAATTTTGGTGTCACTCACTACACACTAAATATCATTATTTCCTGTTTAGCTATCTTAAAGAATACCAAACTCAGTCCTGCTCTACCTTTTTCTTTTCCTAGTGAAAAGAGAGATAGAAGATAGTATAATAGAATTAAAACATTTGAATTGAACAGARAACCAAGGAAATGGGAGACCAAAAGCTGGTTTTAGATTACAAGAAAAAAACCTTCATTACCTATAATGGACTTTCAGCAATAGAATGTTATAATAACTTTTATTTGATAGGATAAAGAAACAAAGGAAGCCTTTTATTTTTTTCTTTTTTTTTTTTTTTTTTTTTAAATAGGCTTTGCCAGGAAATGTTTTGACAATACAGGGGGAAAAAAAAAAGATACTAACTTTACAGTAAATTTCCAAAATGGCAATCTCCATTTTCTTTATAGGATCATAGCAAAATCATGGCCTAACCATTACATTCATACTGTGGCATGAAATAATATTTTTCTACAAAAACAAAACAAAACAAAAAAGCTAGCAGATCAATAGTAACAARAACTGAGTCTGGTAAACTTTGGCATGGGCCACATACCAACAAATGGCAGTAGATGGATAGATGAATACCTATAACTGTGAGAAAGGTGGACCATGATATCACGGTGGCCKGACTTGGTTAGTGACTTGCCATGACACCAAGTCATAGAGACTTGCCAGAGTGATGAGTGGAGGAGAGTGGGTGAAAGCAGAGAGCCCAAGGTGGAGCAATTACACATTGCAGCCAGAACCTGAGACTGAGACCAGTCAGAGCAAGTGTTACTTTTGGCACGTCTAGATTTTGCTGGCTCACTGCTGGGATAACTGGGGTGAGTGTCACCTGACTATATTTGTGTGTGTGTGTGTGTGTGTGTGTGTGTGTGTGTGTGTGTGTATGCATGTATGCACACTCCTGAGGGCACAAAGCTCCTCCTCATGCAGCCCATCTATCGCCTGATCCACTTTATATTTTGATCTCGGCAGTGCCGTGTTGCTTGGTTTTCTTTTCCCCCAAGACATCCCTAAATGTCACTAAGCTCTAGTTGTTAGTGTTTTGGAAAGAAAGCAAAGGCAGTGTAACCTATGGTAAATACAACATATGTTCCCTGCCATGCTGACACAAATGAATGGTTTTTAATAGGATGGAGTCAAGATTTCATCTATTTCCTGTTAGCTCCAGATGAAGCTTGTTTTTCAGTCAGTGAGTTTAAGGACCATTTGGATCCTTGCATTTCCACAAGAGTTTGTACATAAGCTCCTTTTAACATTTTTTTTTTTCAGATAACATCTGGAATTTCCATAAAATCAGTGATCCATTATTCCTGAAAACATCTAGTGTACAAATGCTGGAATCATTTAATACATAAAATAAGAGATAGGAGCTAGAATCAAGAAGTTGTTTTGTGATGGACAACAAAGATATTTTGGATTAGTGACATATTATTTTATAGTATTTGGATGTGGAGCATGAAGCCAGTTATCACAATACACTATGCAATATAATACAAAATTAGAGTCTTTTTCTTTTGTTTTGTCTTTCCKTTCCTACTGAACACACACATTTTGATGAAGAGTAGAAGAATCATGTACAAACTGACCTATTCATATATGGGGGTGAGTATTCTACATTGTTATTGTTTTCACATACTTAGCATGGTCTATCACATGCTTTTGGTGAGAATCATCTCTCCTAATTTTTCCCTTAATAAAGAGAAATATTTCTGCTGAAGCAGTCAGCCAGGACCCCTTTTTGCTGGGGTTGAAGAGAAATAGGCTCCATCAAAAGATAAGTCATCTAACCTGTTTTAAATGAGCATCCCTGGATAATACAGGTTTCTCATCCTATTTCACTCTTTCAGTTAAAGCAGGAATTGAGGGTGAATAATTCAGGCATAGATGTCTATCTTCTATYTGCATATAGTATAATGGATGACTCCTACACTTATATTCATATTAATACAACATGATTACTTACAGCATGAAGTCACTGATTATTATCCCTGGGTTATATAGGTTTTCTTGCACACTGGTCCTACCAGTCCAGTTGGAATAAGTGATGAGTTATGCATGACTGCAAAACGTAGAAACCAGCAAACTCCAMCTTTAAAGTTTCTTTGCTTTCTTTCATAAATTTCCTTTTAAAAAATGTAGAAATATACATTTCTAAATTCTAAGTATCAAGCTGGGATTACATTGATGTAAAGTTACGTAGCATATATGAACGTGTATGTAGCATATATGTATAATTGTTAATTTTGCGTTCTTAGAATTACTTTGGAGACCTTTATTTGCATTTCTCTCCATTGCAAAAGACATTGGTTCTGCTGTCCTTTAATAACCTCACTTGAAATCTGCCTGATTGTGGAGATTTGCTGCTTTTGAGTCTTCCCAATTAATTTAATCCTTTTGTCACACAGATCCTGCAGTTGTCTAGGATAAAGCATTCTTACTGTCAGAGCCAAGTTGAAAGCTGTTAGTATCCTCCTTTGTAAATAAACYTAGAAGTATTGATTAAATATGCCAGTTATAACTTTCTGTCTCTCTTTTTTTTTTTAATGGCATCCTTCTGTGTGATATTGTTTGGAACGTTCCTCGCTTTAGTATTATTTTTGTGATAGTGCTCATGCTAGCACAGATCTTAATAAGAAGTTTAGACCTCATTTACCATAGCTTCTAGGGAATATTTGCCTTGTCTTTTCACAATTCCTCTTAAAGCTCTTTTTGCCCTTTCTGTCCTTCCTGGTGGTTCATGTCTCTTGTCTTGCATGAGCTAACTACACTAATAAATAAACAGTATAGTCCACTGCTGTATATGTACTGTTTTCATATACTTATATCTATATGTCTCTCTATATAAAATTATTCAGTATATATGTGTATATGTTTAAGCACACAAACATTTAGAGTCCTTTCATAAAAACAATAATTTGATAAGATTTTTTTCTGAAAAGCTTTCTTTTTTTCTTTTTAATTGTAGGGATCTAGTGCTTCAGGAAAAAAAAAAGCTATAGGGGAAAACTGTATAGAAGACCTTTGGTAATGATCAATATGGTAAAGAGCAAAACAGAAATTTGAATTTTACTTTTTTGAGAATGTGCTGATTAAAAGTGGATATGTAAAATCATATAGTAGAGGGAAAAAAAAAAAAGGTCTTATAARGCCCTATAAAAATCAATTCTTTTGTAGTCTGGAAGCCAATGAAGGTCAGATAGAATAGGATGAAAAGTAATTTTTTTGCTGTTGTTTAAGAACCCTGCTGTGGTATGTTGAACAACATGCAGCTGATAAATAGATTTCTGCTGACAATCCATGAGAGGAGCTGAATTACAATCGTGTGGGAGTGGTAGAACAAATGAACAAATTAAGACTACTGCATTCTCAAGTACACATTGTGAATATTTTAGCAATATATATTAAAAMCAGTTTGGGATAGAATATTAATATAAGAAATTTAAAAAGCATTTATTTCCCTAAATAGGGAAGTCAATGCCAAGGGAAAACACAAAGAATAATTCCGTATTCCCTTCTAAATATTCATATTTATACATACACACACACAAATACCATAAGGCATGAAATSTAAGTGTCTTCTGTGAAATTACCTTTTAGATAGGCAAATCACTTTCTGTTGGAACTATATGGCCTGAAGTTTATTTACAAATGTCACCAAAACAAAAGTTAGATTACATGATTCAACAGAGGAACTAAAATAGTCCTCAGCTACAATAATGTTTTTAATAGCTTCCAAAGTAGCAATTTTGAATTGTAATCTGGATTTGTCCCCTGTGTGTCATGTAGCCCAAGGGATAATCAGGTTGCAAAGAAGATACTGCCTCATCTACAAAGTGCATGGGTGAAAGGACCCAGTAGGAAGTGGTGATGGCTTGGCCTTCAGATTGAATGAAAAATGGAGAATGATTAGCATGAAAGCAGAGTCCTGAGACATCAGTCTCCTAACCAGTAGTTGTTGCTGGTTTCGTCAGCCTAGGAGGTATTTTATTATACATAATAGTTGTTTAGAACAGAAATTGGTAATGAATTATGAAAGAGGTAAAGAAATGCAAGGCAGTAACAATTWCACTGCAACCAGTTTCAGTCTTTGTGTTGGAGGGCACTATATATGGATCATTAATTATGAAGTGCTGAACAATAAAAAGAGTTATTATCATAACAAAAGACTAAAAGCTTTTTGACATACTACAGATGGTTACCCAGAAGAATGACAAATTGCTGGGATTTAATAATTTTAGGTATTTAATAAAAACAAAGTCCAGCAATTCAGCTATAAGGAAATATTGAACTGCACTGATTGCCAGCAATTTGATACTGGTTATAGATTTGATTTAATATCTAGAGGAAGGTAATTTTTACACAGAGATGATAAACTGCAGATGACACACAAGACACAAAGTTCTGTGTGACAACATACAGCTTTGTTGAGACCACAGTCTCATAAACTAATAAAATAAGAATTTAAATATCAATAAATTAGAGTAGGAATATTTATCAAGTGAGCAGYTTTCTGACTTTGGAATAGGCAGATTCATAAATAAGAATATGAAAAGAAAGACGAAGGTATCTGACAAAAAAGTAGTAAAAAGAAAAGAATTAAGTACTCCAAAAATGTGGTTGATATAGACATTTTTTTGTTAATGTGAAAAATATGGAGAATTCAATTTAACCCGTGTAATATATAACAAGAATTACATAATACTGATTTTATAGCAAAGACTATAATCCTAATACCTTAGAACATAAACTTCACTCTTTTAGTTGAGATGAACAACTGRCATTTACTCCTTTAAAATTCTCTCTATTGACTAGGAATGTAAGAGATTCTGCAGAGAAGGACCTAGGCAATCTGGTGGACAACAAATTGACCATAAGAGAGCAGTGTGCCCTTGTGGCCAAGAATGCCAAGGGTATCCTGGGTAGCATTAAGAGGAATGTTGTCAGCAAGTTGACTGAAGTGATCCTCCCTCTCTACTCAAACCTGGTGAGGTCACCCTGGACCCAGTACGAGAGGGACATGGAGGTACAGAAGAGTCTAGCATAGGGCTACAAAGATGATTGGGGTCTAGAGCATCCTTCCTATTAGGAAAGACTCAGAGAACTGGGTCTGTTCAGCCTAAAGAAGAGAAGTCTGAGGGGGGATCTTATCAAAGTGTATAAATACTTGAGAGGGTGAAGAGGATGAGGCCAGCCTCTTTTCAGTGGTGGCAGGTCATAGGACAAGAGGCAAAAGCCACAGACTGAAGAACCAGAAGTTCTGTCTGATTTTGAAGAGAAACTACTTGACTGTGAGGGTGACAGAGCACTGGAATAGGCTCCCCACAGTGGTTGTGTAGTCTCCTTCTCCAAACATCTTTATGCCTGGACRTGATCCTGGTGAACTTGCTGCAAGGGCTTGGACTAGATCATCTCCCAAGGTCCCTTCCAACTTTAATCATTTTGTGATTCTGTCATAGTGTTATTAGTAGATAGTATAGTAGTAACACATTTTACAGAATTCATAATTTTCCTKCTTGTTTGTCTTGTTATGCTCACTTAAGAGATATTTTCAGAGAACATCTTCTAGATCAGACCTTGCCCAAAATGCAAAAGATTGAGAAGACAATCTGAACTATACAGTGAGGAGAGTATTCGCTCACTCAAATTTTAAGAATGAAGACACTTATTTTCTGTGAATTAGAATTTAATTCTTTCCAATAGAAATTTGGATAATAGGTTGATAATATAATCACAGCAATGCCCATAGAAAATCTATTTGAAAGAGTAGATTGAACGCTTGGATCATTAGTTTTATAGTTCAGAACCTTTTGAGGTTGTTGCAAATCATAATTAAGTCAGGTTAAAGTACTTATTCTCTTGGGGATGAAAGGCAAGTATTTTACATTATTAGAAAAACCTCAGACCTCAGACCCAGTTTTACATTGTAAATAGACAATTGACAACTATTCTTTCTCTGTTGCATAAAGGCTTATAGAAGTCCAATTTTGACTCACAGGCTGTAAATAAAAGGGGAGAACTGCAATGGGATTATGCCTACATATTATTAATGGTTGCTGAATATAAAATGTCTCATAAATAGTTCCCAAGATACAGCATAATATAAAATTTCTCCATCCTTCAACGATGACTTACATTTCTTCTGAAGTTCTTTTATCATTAGAATGAATTTGAATAATTTGCTAAAGACAGGGTCAGTACTATTAGTTCATAGGCATATATTAAAAAAAACTCCTATCATCTTTTGAGAAAAAAAAAWAAGAAAAAAAAGAAAACTACATTGGCATTTGTTTGAAAACTAGCAGGTTTGCTATGAGTACTTAGCATGTTGTTTATACATCAGGTATTTGWGACTCTCATCACCAGGGATTCACAACTAGTAGTAGGCTAATTAGTAGTTTAACTAATCAATTGCCTTCAGAGGGCAACTGTTCCATGTTTACAAGGCTCAGAAAGAAATCTAAACTTCTACAAATAACCAAATTAATTTGACAAGCTGAAAAGATTTTTACATTTTTTACCATAATTTAGGATTAACATGGCTCGATTCTATATATGTTAATCAGGTTTTACTCTGAAAGTATTTTTGTTGTTTCTCATTTTATCGTTTCGCTCTATAAAATATAGCMAGTATGAAGGGAAGCATGCAAGCAAATAATTTCTAAACAGATAGTTTTTGCATGTTCAACAATATTTTATTAAGTCTAAATAACTCAAGTATCATTTTTCAAATTCATGATGGCTCTCAATGCAATCTAGCAGAAGTTAATCACTTGGGAATTTGAAGGACACAAGTGAAAGGAAGTAACTTATCTAAAACTGCCTTCATTGTATATATTTTTGCCATCTTCTACCTAAAATACCTTAAACTATTACAACCTATTTGATAGCTATTAAAGCTGTTAACAAAATAAAGATGTGAAAAAGCATTGAAAGCTTGTGTGTTAAATTTTAAATCAATGTTCAATTTCAAACAGTTATCACATTAAACTTTTAAAATTGTGTTTTTATAGAAACACCAGTTGAACTTCAAATTTATTGTAGGTTATGCACTGAGTACAGGACTGAAAAACAGAAACTTCTGAGTTCTAATCTTGACTCTTCAAATGACTTTCTGTATGACTTTCAGCAAGTCAACTTAAACTATCTACCTCAGTAGATACTTTACCTTGAAAACTTCTTCTGAACATTAATTAGCCATCATCTATAAAATGTTTWCAACACATAAATATACTGCATTTTTTTTTTACTATCAGATAATGCTGTAATTTCATTATATAATGTGATATCCAGCTGTATAACTTCCTTATGTGAAAAAGAAATATACCTTTTTTTTCTAAATAAATAGTAACTAACTAGAGTTACTAGAGTAAATAGTAACTAACAAATTAATCTCTACAAATTGTATTAAAAACCTATCACTACAAAGCTACACAGAGAGAAAATCCTTTATCAGAGTAAGAGCTTTTGTTTTGCTTTGAACAGCTAAGTATTTGCAGCTTTCATATGTAGTGGTTGCATGTGGCAYAGAGGAGATCAATACTGTCACTTCATTACACTCATCAGAGCATTCCCTCCCTCCAGAGTCTATGTTCTAAGTGTAAGTATCAGCTCCTCTGTAATTAAGTTGAAGACTTCTGTGYTTTTTTGTGCTACCATCCTGCCATCAGCTTTGCAGTGCTCAATGCAAGTTTTTGCCTATTTCAAATGAAAAAGAACATCCTTTCAGTTTTAAAATATACAAATGTCTTGCCCTGAAAACAGCATGGGCATCTGATGTTATGTTATGTTTAGGAAATCCAATATAATTTATTGCTAAACAGAAAGAGAGAATGGGTAATTTAAAGGGCAAGATGTTTCCCTTCAATGATGACCCATTTTTCCTGTTATTATTGCTTTTTAATGAATGCCTATAAGAGCTTGATCCTAAACCATTGAAGTTAATGGGGATTTTAGCATTAATGGCTATAGTAGAAAAGGATAAGTTTGAGAAAGTGGTGTCTTTTAAAATGTTTCTGAGAAAATTTCACTCTGAATTAGTTTGTCTTTGACCAACAATATTTATTAAAATCTTTTTCTGTGCTCCTATTTTGAAATGTAATATTATCATAAAAGTGTGTACATTATGTTTGCAGTCAATTCAAGGTAATTCTAGGCAGTACTACTTTACTGAAATTTTTGCGGTGAAACACTGTGCACCAAGCAGGCTAACATACTTCCATATCTCTAGCTCCCTAGGATAGACCACCACCCTAGTAATGTGTTGACTAAAGGTAAACAAGGCTTGAAATGAAAATAAGAATTCTGATTTGCTAAAATGTTGAAGGCTTCAAATGTGTTTCACTGTATTTGGAATAAAAGCAAGGCTATTTGAAAACTGTAATGAACCGAAGGTGAAAGGGAAAAGTAGAAATTAAAGTTAGTTTTTATTATGGTACTATCTAGAAAGTACATAAGTTGGTTCAAGTCTCTGGTTGAAATAATGGCTTGCTCCTCAATACGCTTTCTTATTGATTAGTACACTAGTTTTAGATGAACATACTATTTGCTTTACTATTGTGGGGCAGGAGAAGAATAAAAGTAGGTAGCGCTGATTTTGCCACAACACAAGCTGAAAATCCTTACAAAAACACAAAGTATCATCATATTTCTGGCAGCATTCTGATTACAAGATTTCACAAAATCGCAGAGCAGACAAATGAAAATGATGTGTGGAAATCCTCTCCTACCTGAAGTTGTAGATCCAACACCTGATCTGGTCACCTATGATTTTGTCTAGATAAATCTTGAAAACCTCCAGGGACTAATATCCCAGTCTATCCAGGCAGTTATTTGCAGTGCAAGACTTTCCTGATAACAAGCCTTTTCTTAATGTCTGATCTGAACCTTCAGAGAGATAATTTGGGGTTGCTGCCGCTTTCCTAATGCTACTGAGAAGATCTGGGTTCTGTTATAATTGTAACATTATTGGCAACTGGATCACCCTGCCACCTCCCTCTTCTTGGTTGATCTAAATAAGGCCATCTCTTCAAGCATCTCTCCATCAGATATTTTATTTTGGCTCTGGACCATCTGAATATCTCTCCATGAGATCCTCTTCAGTCTCCCTATGTTCCTTTTAAATCGGATGCCTGAATATGGGCATAGTATCATGTCCATTTACAGTATTCATGGACACATGAGGTGCAATCTCACTAGAAYTGCATAGTGGAAGATAATAACTTCTCTAGATTAGTTAAACACAACTTTCCTAATATATTCCACTCTGTCGTTTGTGTTATTTACAGTGAGGGCATTTTTTTGGTGCATATTCACCTTCTGCCAAAAGAGCTATTCATTTCCAGTGGGACTGCTACTGTGGAAAAATTGTTTGAGAAAGGGTAAATCAGAGAAAAACTAGGGCTTAAAAGAAGTTATGGCATTAGGGAGGCTTGTCTGAGGTGAGAGAGTTACCACTTCCAGGATGGTTGGTATGTATAGAATCTACTCCACAACTCCCTCGGCAACATAGTCTGCCCTCCTAGCACACGCTAATAGAGCAAATGAAGAGTAGAGCAGAATGGAGACATTATTGCCTTTTTTTTTATTTTATTTTATTGCCTTCCCTGCAGAGGTGGTAACCTGACAGTGCTGTGCAATTGATGAATGAATGGAGGGTGAAGTGGAGTGAAGACACCACTGCCAAACTGTGTTGTAYTCCCTGCAGAGGTGGCAAGAAAATATATAAAAGGTGAACCTGGTGAGCCTCACCTCCATCCCTGAAAAAATGATGGAGCAGCTCATCCTAGCTGCTGTTTCCAGGCACATGGAGGAGAAGAAGGTGCTCAGGAGTAGCCAACATGGATTCACCAAGGGGAAATCATGCTTGACTAACCCGATAGCCTTCTATGATGGGGTGACTGGCTGGATAGATGAGGGCAGAGTGGTGGATGTCATCTATCTGGACTTCAGTAAAGCACCAACCCTCACACCATCCTCCCGGGCAAGCTCCAGAAGTGTGGGTTAGATGGGTGGACAGTGGAGGTGGATTAGGAATTGGCTGGATGTCAGGGCTCAGAGGGTGGTGATCAGTGGTGCAGAGTCCAGTTGGATGCCTGTGGTTAGTGATGTTCCCCAGGGGTCAGTCCTTGGTCCAGTCCTGTTTAACTTATTCATTAAYGACCTGGATGAAGGGATGGAGTGCTCGCTCAGCAAGTTTGCTGATGATACCAAAACTGGGAGGAGTAGCTGATAGCCCTGAGGGTTGCACTGCCATCCAGAGGGACCTGGACAGACTGGACAACTGGGCGGTGAGAAACCTTATGAAATTCAACAAGGGAAAGTGTAGACTCCTGCACCTGGGGAGGAATAACAGGAATAACTCCAGACACGTGTACAGCCGGGGGACTGACCTTCTGGAGAGCAGTTCTGCAGAGAAGACCTGGGTGTCATGGTGGATGACAAGTTGACCATGAGGCAGCAGTGTGCCCTCGTAGCCAAGAAGGCAAATGGCATCCTGGGATGCATTAAGAGCATCTCCAGCAGGTCAAGTGAACAGATTCTGCCCTTCTCTCAGCCCTGGTGAGGCCACATCTGGAGTATTGTGTGCAGTTCTGGGCTCCCCAGTGCAGGAGGGATGTGGAACTGCTAGAGGTAGTCCAGCATAGGGCTACAAAGATGATTAAGGAGCCTGGAACATCTGCCCTATGAGCAAAGGCTGAGAGAGTTGGGCCTCTTCAGGCTGAAGAAGAAAAGGCTGAGAGGGGATGTGATCAGTGTCTGTAATACCTATAAGGGAGGGAGTGATGTGACGGTTATGCTCCTTCCCGGTGTGGCGGATATGCTCCTTCCCCAGTATTTCTGCAGAATATGCTTGCTAATACTTACTTAGCAGAGAGAAAAAAAACCCAAACAACCGCTTGTGCTTGCAAGGCCAAACAGATGCAGCTTGCGGATAACGAAGGGAGGAATTTATCTGCCATCAGACAAAGGGAGGAATCTATCTGCTGTCTAACGAAGGGAGGAACTCATCTGCTGTCTGCAACAAGTATAATACCTGCTGATAACGAACGGAGGAGCTTATTTGCTGTCTGAGGCACTTTTGAACAGGTCCTACTGTCTCAATGTGGAATTTCATCTCAACTGCGCATGCGAAGATAGAAAGGGTCATAAGTTTAGACTGAGGAAGGTGTCCTTCTTCATCAAAACGACCCTCAAAGACCACCACCCAAAACTAGCRTGCAGGCGCCAAGAGGCAGAGACTAATTTAAATAGGAAGCGAGGAAAGGATATGAATATGTATTAGGATGACTATGAGTCAATCATCTTATCCCATAAATATGGGCAACCCGAGAGCCCATTTGAGCCCTCCTTGCATAGCAGCGGGCTGCATGCCAGGATCTCCCCTTGAGCAGGGACGCCTCTCGAGGTTACTCCCCGGGGTTGAGAGATCCTTTCCACAATAGACTCGTGGTAAGTGAACTATKGTGCGCTTTGTTTAGAATCGATCAAGGTTAAAGGTGAGAGCCTTCCTGACGGAAGGGCTCGATTATAAGAGAGGCCTCCTCACAGCAGACTAGTGTGAACTATAATGTGTTCCCTATAGCATGCTATTTTTCTTTTTTTTTTCTTTCTTCTTCTTTCTTTCTGAGCTCATGTTTATTTTGTAACTGTGCATAAAATCCCTTTAGACAAAAAACATTGACCAGGTCTGGGACTAGGATTGGATTCGTCCGATTT
Source organism: Eudromia elegans (assembly GCA_003342815.1). Classification (NCBI taxonomy): domain Eukaryota; kingdom Metazoa; phylum Chordata; class Aves; order Tinamiformes; family Tinamidae; genus Eudromia; species Eudromia elegans. The sequence continues at coordinate 630,450 of PTEX01000318.1, forward strand.
GAACCTCATGACCCARCAGGAGGGCTTCCAATATAATTCTGAACCTCTACGYGGTAAATAATAATAAGTGCCCTTGCCATACCTCRTGAAATCATTGTTTATATCAATAAATCTATTGTTACCACTTTCACCCGAGTGAAGTGCATTTTGTTGCTCACTCCATCACCACTCTGTTCTGTGACAAGTGAGGGGGATGGGGTCAGCCTCCTCTCAGTGGTGGCAARCGATAGGACTAGAGGAAATGGCCACAAATTGAGGCACCAAAAGTTCCAGAGGAACTTAAGRAAAATTTTCTTAACAGTGAGGGTGACAGAACACTGGAGCAGGTTGCCCAGAGAGGTGGTGGAGTCTCCTTCTCTGGAGATCTTCAAAACCCTCTTGGACACAATCCTGTGCCACATGCTCTAGGAGACCCTGCATGTGCAGGGGAGTTGGACTAGATGACCTCTAGAGGTCTCTTCCAACCTTAAGCATTCTATGATTCTAACTAAGGAGGGAAATGGGAGAGGGAGGACTCAATCATAACCTCTGGATCAATCAAAGAGAAGAATACTACTTCTCCACTTGGGTCGGGACACCACCTGAGTAGACTCCTTGAGGCTGAGAGGTCTCTCCCATCTTCTTAGGTGAGTGATGATTGTGCATTTGTACACTACAAAAAGAAAACAGAAATGAACACTCACACTGTCCCCTAGCTAAGAACTCCACGCTGTAGCAGAGAATTTCCTGTACAGACATCCAAAACATGCTTGCTAAATGTTGCATTTGAATAAATCCTACTATTCATTAGCTCTATTTAGTGGTTTGAAGGCAATCGGACTTACCAGTCAACATACTGTTCACGAATCCAATACTTCCGGAGTTGGGCCTATAGTTACCATAGTACTTAATAGTATAAATTATATAAAAAAAAAAATCCTCAATAGTGACTCAGAAAGCTCTTCAGCTTTAAATGGGAAAATCCTCTGCTTGAAGGCTGAATAATGAAAAAAACACATCGAGGGAGTGGTCCTGCTTTTCACTGACATGCATTTAGACAGACATATTTTGAAGATAAAGTCATGTAACCAAAACAAGTTTCTTTGACAATAGTTACATTTCTTATTAGGAGTCATGTGTTTCTTGTTGGATCTTCTATAAGACTGTGAAAGACTATTGAAGCCTTGGATCTACACCTTTTAAAGGGTCATATGCTTTACTCTAAAAATTCCCTTTAAATTACATCCAGTTTAGGGATCACAGACTAAGCAGAGGAAGGTTAGGAAATTTTGCAGTTTAACATTACCTAGCTGAAACATCTGAGACTGATTGCTCCCTACTAAAGGATCATTTTCAAAAGGCAAACACTACCCATATTCCATTGCTACCATTTCCCCTGGTTCTCAGCTTTCTTTACTAACCACTTAAAGTCTTTGAGGAGTGCTCAGTGCGAGACCTTTGGAAATTCATATTAGTATCCTTCTGGAATTTTGAACTCCATTTTTTTCTTTTGGAGACTGACTGCAAAACTACCTACTCTCCAGTCCAGTCAGGAGGTGTAAATTTGAGTAACTCAAACTGTTGTAGAGGGCATATGAGATAAAGTGGTTGYAATATCAGTGAAAATAAAGGACAGTATATTTATAAAGAATGTAACTGGAGCAACAGACAATACAAAAAAAAAGGGATATGAGAGAGTATTCTATTACAAAATAAAAAATGAAAGCCATTGGGTCTAGGCTTTGTAATTCAGACTATTAAATGTTCAAAGGAAACAAAGTGTTTAAATGGAAATTAGGTGACTCAGAGTCTTTGACTTGATTTAAACTTGGACTAGTAATGCTGGAGAAAGAAATAAGACCACATTTCAGTGAAAGGGAATATGCCAATTTGAAGGAAAGAACATTTAATAAAACTTCCTGAAAGAAAAATCTTTCAGCCTTCAGAAGAAAAAATCTCCCAAGGGTACTAAATGGCAGAAACCCCAATGCAGGGAACATTTTAACTGATCTTAAACTGATCAAAACATTTGTGAATGAACAATAAGGATCAATCCTGAGCGGGCAGGGAGGCAGATTACATAATCTAATAGGTCTTCTCTTTCTTTTACTTCCGTGAATTTATGGCAAATTAAATCAGCACTGAGATATGGTGCCAGCACTTAGAAAATAACACGCAGAAGAATCAGCCTACTAACCTTGAAAAGCAAGAAGAACAGAGAATGTCCTAGCAAGTTTGTAAATATAAAGTTTCAACAGCTAATATATGCCAAGCTCATTATATGAAAAAATGGCACTGAATATTCATATCAGGCAAGAGCAGAGATGGAATAAATCTTTTCTAAAACATTATCCAGTTTCAGTAGAGAACAAGGCATAAAAAGTTTTGTAAACRCTTTTTTTTTTCCACACAAAAACAAATGTGAATGTGCTATGATGTGCTAATATTTACAATCATATATGGTTCCTTATATCCTGATAAACCTACTGAAAAGGTAATGTGAGATCATTSCCTTTAGGTAAGAAAATATTGCATATTGTTTTATTAAAGAGAGATTTAAGATCAAAGATCTGGAAAATGGTTAAGGAACTGTAGGAAGTAAAAGAAATAAAAAGAAAAGATTAAATTTAAAAATATCATTTTTTCTCCTTCTAAGGGAATGTGGGAAAATCCTGTGGTTTCAAAGCACATAATTTAAAGAATCTTCTGAAATCAGTTAAGACTTACAGTCTTTCTGTACTGAAATCTTGTGTCAGTAGCTTACATCTGTTGTTACAGAAAAGATAAATCCAGACAGTTGCTAGGTTTAGAACATGCAGAAAATTCCCCACTGCATTGAGGGAATATACATGTAATTCATTCTTCTCCCAGAATTGATTATTGATTTAGGTCGTAAACATGGCTAACTTCTTGCACAACCTTTTTTTTTTTTTTTTTTAACATTCCTTAGCTTGGTTTTGAGGTACTTGTGTTCCTTTGTTTTGACATTCCAGGCTATATCTCAATCAAAAATGTATTTGGCCCGGGATAACTAGTACTGCAATATAGATATTTACACAAGTCTGTCACWGTTCCTCATATTGTCTAACAGATGATCTTAGCTTCAGACATGATAATCTGTTTCAGAGGTTCTGTGTGATCCAGAGTATTCAAAATAAAATAAAATAAAATAAAAAACTTAGTAAATATTAACAGTGCTGTTATTGTGTTGTTGCTGTTTTCACAAAAAATGTCAATTCTACAGAAGACATTTAAGTTCTGAAATAATCCAAACAAAAATATTCATAAAAGTACTGCAATGACATAAAGAATGACTTACTGTCAACACCACTCAGAATTCAGTACCTGTGCCCAGCACATAACCAACAAAGAACATGTTTAAAATTTCAGCTACATGTTTTGATGTTATGTCATGGTTTGTTGCACATTTGATAGGATGAACTACAGTCAGCTTATTAAATGTCACATGCCACAAATGTGAAGGTATCAGAAAAACAAGTACTGTACCTGCTTTCTTTTTTTTTTCCCAAATAAATAGCCTATTCAAGAAAGTGTTTCAGATCAGCCATAARCAGTTTATATCCCTGAGAAACAGCAATGGTTTTGAGAATATACAGACAGGCAAAACATAAAGTCTAACACACTTACAGAGATTTGCTCAGAAATGTAAATCATGACTAATGGGACGTTCAAAATGACACTGCTGAAGCTTTCTTAGGCATGGCTCTGAAATTGGATTTCTTCTTTCTCATTGCCAGTCCTATTCCATTCTGTTTCTAATTTGMAAGACAGTCTATCACTTGCTCTTTTGGACAAAGTGAAATCCTGTTGATAAAAAAAGCAATCCAACACAAAATAAAGCAGTGGGAACTCGTTATTTTGTTAAGTGAGACTTAGAGTGGACATCAGTACATATTTTGGCATTATAGCATGAAACATTCATTGAGCCACACAATTGTTAGTGCATAACCAGATGGTTTAAAAATTAAAAATGCTGCATATGTTCATATTCTTCAATTACAAATAAATAAATAAATAAAAAACAGATGCAGAGAAAGCTCTGTGGCAGCAGCAGCCTCTGGACTTACGCAGCTTTTTGCTTGCTCGCCTTGATAATGACATTATATGCTCTTAAATTACAGAGCTGGCTGCTCAAATGAGAACTCTTCTTCCCCGCACAGCTGAGCAATATCACACTAGGTGTTTTTTATGTCCAAAGTCACAGCAGATGTGCTGTTGTTTTAACTGAAGTGACAAAAATAATATGATCTAAACTGCTCTAATTTCTTCACTCTCTCCCTTTTGTCACTACACTTCAGAAGCGAATTTACAAAGTGTGGTACTGCATTTTTAATGTACACTTCAATTTCTATAACGTTGTACAGCTAAAGCCCTTCCAGATTCTCTGTGCTCTTTCAAGGTGTGCACAGAAGTCGAATCTTTTCTCACAAAACCCTTCTCCCAGAAATTGTGCAATGAGGATCACCTGACCAGTTTTCTTTAGTTTACATCCTTTAATTAAAAATGTCTGTTTTAAGTTCTTGTCTGTGAGCCAAGTGTGTCAAATTAAACACCTAAAGCCTCTAAAAATGAAGCCAAAACATGAATTGCTTCATTAGTCAGATTAATTTCTGTGCTCTGTGATGCTTTCTATCTGTGGAGATCTTGATGTATCCTACTAAATAGAAAACAAAGATCCTGTAGAAAGGAAGTTGTATGTAACCACCTTTTCACTAGAGGTATTCTGCACAGAWCAGCAAAAAGATTAACTGGGAAACCTCCACATCCTGGACAACCTTAGGAGGTTCTTCATTGCATTTGTACAGCTATGTCTGTCAATAAGGCACTGTGAAGCCCCTACAGCAAACTGGGTCTGGGTAGCAGTGTCATTTCCAGCAGAGCAGCTCTGCTTCCCTTCTCACAAAGAATTTTTGCTGAGGATGGAGGAAATGCCTCCAAATCAGTGTAGAAACTGTAAGTACTTTCAGAGTTCTCTGAAAGTGCAGGGCATTTTTACGCTGTCTGTTTGTCTGCTCAGATGATGAACTCAATGCAAAGAGTTTTTACACTGTTAGTCTATATCTTCAAATTTCACATGCCTATTAAAATTATAAGATAATTGAAAAAGTTCACCTGCAATTGTGGTGGTGTTTTGTTTGTTTTTTTTTTTTTTGATGAACTTGCTTTTCGTGTAGAAAGGAAAACCTAGTTAGTTCTATAGAACTCAATGTCAACATCTCTAAGAGCAGTGAGACTTTCAAAGAATTTTAATGGCTGGCACCCCCTCAATATGTATTATATTAAAAATATCACTTTAAGTTCAGTTTTTGTCATAACTTCAAAATTTACTATTTCTAAATTATCTTCATCAAGTGTATGGTCTATCAGCCATTCTCTTTATTCGTGTTTTTATTCTTGTAATTGATTASTGTTGATATATAAATATCTCCACTGTGCACAGTCAGCTTCCTTCTCAGTACCAGCATGGGTATAATTTAAATATCTGAAACATAGACCTCAAAAAAATTTCTGAGGCATGAAATAGGCCTTGTGTTCTTGAAGGTAGCTGGAATTAGCTCCAGAATAAAACATGGAAAATAAAGAAATGTTGCAGTATAACATATCAATACTTTTCTAAGTAGATCCAAATCAGGCACTGGCTCTTTTTTGGTTAGAAAAGAAAGAGAATAATTTCCCTTTGAAAAGTACCTTCAAAATAAAACACCCATAATTAAACTTGAGAGTATTAAAAAAAAAGAAAAAAAAAAAAAAAAAAGCATACTGATTAATTTGATAGCTTGAAAGACAAAAGAGGTATTTTACAGGGCATCTTTTTGCCAGCCACACAGAATAATAACTTCAGCTCTAATTTGTTAGCAGTTCATGAACACCTTGTATAGATGTACATGACCGAGTTACAACATAGTGAATAGTCAGATCAAAACAGCATTTTTAATACCAACAGTGTGTTCCCATAGCATTATTTGCTTAAGGAACATAAAGCAGTAGTGAAGGTTCATTTAGCAATGGGTATTAGAATAAAGGTACGTTTATTGTCAGAACTAGTGTATGACAGCTTTTAAACTCTTTTGTGAGATCCAATATGTCCCTCAGCATGATTTTTAAGAGTTGTTTAATCAAGGCTAAGATCTAGCCTCATTACTGGTGATGCAGAGGGAACTGTCTGATTACCACTATACAAACCAGCAACATAAATCCCTATATGCCTTTAAATCTGAGCCTTGTTCATTTACTTCATTTATCAGTTCATCAAATTGCTGTGTCACCCTGTCCTTCATTAGCTTGTGTCATCAATAGATTAAATACAATTATTTGACTATGAATAAATAGGGTGTTAACCTCCTCCCACAGTGAAATACTCTGGAAAAGTTGTCTCAGAAAGTAATCTCTCATGTGACCTTAAGCTCTTCCTTCTTGTTAATTTTAATTAACTAGCATGCAATCTGATTTTTTTTTCCCCTAGCCAATATCATTGTTTTTGTAGATCTTTATTTTAATCTATGTATTATTACCTTTGCCCAGCTTTATGCATGTGAGTGTGCGGCTGTGTGTGCTCACGCCAGGTTACTCGGGCATTTGGAAAAACTGTGGAAGATCAACAATGCCATCTGCAGGTATGAGATAACAACAGAGAGATGCTGCACATTTTCCCTTTTCCTTTTCTTGAATAAAGAGTCGTTTCTGCTGGGGCAAAGGAAAGTGATGCTCGTGCTTCAGCAAGTGTTGGTAAGACAAAAACAGTGCTCATCTTGCCAGTCAGAATCTGGGCATAACTGTTGCAGTATGGAACACCTGGAATTATTAACATATTAAAAACTGTGGATGTTTCTTAGAGCATTTTCTAATGCACTCAGATATATTCAGTCTGCAGAACTGAGCTGAGAAGCCCRTGACATACTCTCTCTCCGGCCTTCCAGTACCCTTCCTTTCCAAAATGTCTACGAACAGACATAGGCCTGTTTATTTTTTTTCTTACGATCTGTCAGTTTTCTTTATTTTCAAGTAGAACTGGTGGCAAACCCTAGACAGATGCACACTGCTCACTGAATTTTGTCTTGCCTTTTCCTTCCCGACACGCTTGTTGTGAGGAGCTTTGTGATTGTGAGGAGGTATAAATCTCATGGAGAAGGATAATGAGTGCGGCAGAACTGAGTAGGCTACCGACAACATACGGTTCAGAGTCTTTCATCTTCGTTTGGTCTGATGCCTTCCATTAGTATAAGCTGACCTTTCCTTCTCCATTGAAGAATTAGCTGCAACCAGGTAATAATATTTGTTTCAACCTTGGCTTGGTCCCTGCACAGGCTGTGCAGCCTCATTCATGCAACCTGGGGTCTCTGCAAGGCTGGGGGCTCCCTGCCCCAGGGTGAAAGCCCACATCATTGGCTGTATTGTGTCCCCGTGTTCCTTTTTCTTAAGGTACAGACAAGTAAGCAAAAGAGAAGGAGAAAAGAAAAAAAAAAAAAAAGCATATTCTTGTTTGTGCTTCACATTGAGAGGACAGAGCAATAAAGTTACAAAAAAATGACAATAAGATGATAATTTTCAGCCTAACAATCTGGATGAATAAACATATTCACTAGTCATATAAACTACAACCTTCTATGAACGCCCTAGTAAATAAGAATTACTCCTATCAGGAGTAGGGGCAAAGAAATTCGTAATTTTCATTCAAGCATTTTTTGCTTTTACTTCTTTTCTCTCTCTCTTTTTTTTTTTCTTTTTTTTTACATCTAGATCAGCATGTTAGCAGAATGAAGAAAAGCATGGGGTCAGAAACTCGAAACTTCTGAGTATTCTTCTGTTCTGTGACTGATTCAATGAGTGGCCCTGGGCAAAATAAAGCCTTTTCATGCTCACTGTCTGCCTCTGTAAAATTAGAATACTGATGCTTCYCTCTCAAAAGGGAATTGTGAGCTTTTAATTAGTTAGTGCTAGTAAGCTGGTCTCAGTTTATAAGTAGTAAAGAATTATTTAAAAAAACTGTGTTCAGTTATACTTCTTAGAGAATGTAAAATGAATAGTTCTTTAGAAAGGTTCTAAGATCAAACATAATTGAGGGTAAAGTGAAGCTGGTTTCTTTCAGTAAAAGTTCACTGAAAGATTTSGCTCAGAATGGAGATGTTTACCTCAGTGCAATCTCTTTATGGAATTATTCAAAAGCTGCCAAAGACATTTTTTTTTTTTCTTTTAAAGACTTTTTTGTTTTGATTTCTCTTTGCTAGTATTAAATGGAAATGATATTCTAGGCAGAGTTTTTTTCTGTTTTTCTAGTAATGTAACCACCTGTGACTTCCTAAAATGAATAAATTCAGTTATTCTTAAAAAATGTCATTTGGTATAATGCTGACTTTAAATGGAAGAAAAGACTGTGAAATATGTTCTACAACCATACTTAGGTATGTGTTGTAGTATGACAAACCATTTTTGAAGAGAGAGAGATTCGTAGAAATACAGAAATCCATAAGCTTTTTTTTTCCAGCTTAAAGAAACAGCATCAGTTTTCTAAATGTTTACAGTGGATGTTTTACGTTGCAGTACATCCATATGACTATATCTTTATCCTTAATTTGGCTTTTAAATTTTGTTTTAGTATCACTCAGGGTTAACCGACAGATGCAAATGTAAGCATCTTTCTCCCAGAGCATGACAAAGCAATTTTTTTTTTGTATTTTCAGCTTTCCCCTCTCACTGTCCCTTCTCCCCCCAGTCTCGTGGATTTTATAGAATTGAATAGAATTATATTTTGTAGGGGTTTTTTTTGTTGTTGCTTTTTTTGTTTTGTTTTATAAGTGTTTCATAAACTGACTGCATGATAACAGCTCTGTTGACCTTGCATGTGATATGTGATATTCTGCTCTAACAGGCATGAGCCAGCAAATGCAGCTGCCAAGTGGAGGGACTAATTAGTTTTAAGAACACCAAACATAAACTGCTGTGAAGGGCAGTTTACACTACAGTACCTTTCCTGAATTAGTCTCTGAATCATAAGGTAYACTCAATTTCTACAGCATTTCACATCCCATGTCCTTCTATGCCTCCAAGGAATAGAGCTTCTTATATGTCTGCCACAGCCCATGTGCTGAGAGAACCCTTCACCCTGCAGCTGTTATTTGAAGGGTATTTTTCCATCCTTTCCAGGTAATTATTTGGGCTTCAAAAGATATCTTCCCTGTTCAGCAAGAAAATAAAATCATAGCTTATCTCTCCACTTCTAGGTTCTGATTAAAAGTAAATTAGACAGAAAACTGTGTCATAAGTTTTTCTTGTGGCCTGTGGGCTAATTCAATACAGAAATAAATGGAGAGAAGCTTCTTGATATTTCTGTACTTTGGCAATACTTGAGGTTAATAAAGTTACTTTAAAAATGTGTTTATGACCTTCACACAAATGCTGTTGCTCTGGAAAGCTAAAAAAGGTCTTAGCATTTCCAACTGATTTGTTTGAAGCACTACTGTTTAGATAAAATGCAGGTGAGGCAAGTGGACTTTTAGGTGCTTATCAGAATTGCTTTGAGGTGCTTTTCATTTTGCCAGTGCTAATATCAAGCATCCTGCTTCCAGGATTCAACCAACTGTCTGAAAAGAATTAAAATTACTTTTCCCCTTTACTTCTTATATATCAATCCACCCTCAACCAAACACAATTTCTCAGGTGTAGCGTGGTATATTGCCCATCTCTGATGCATCAGTATTGCTAAATACCTCAAGCAGCTTAGTGAGACACCAGTGAGCTCCCACAGTATGGTGTCTGCCATGTTCATAGGAATGAAAATATACATGAAAACTTAAATCCACTATGTAGGAAGAGTATTTTTGGCTACTTACTCCRAAGTCTAACTTTGAAGGAGTGCCTTATGTAAGGGAAAGATAGCATCCTACTTCTTTTCTTTTTCTTTGAACACAGCATATTCCAATTGGATAATATCTCAGCCTTGGKCTATTTTCATAAAATATAGATTTACTAAGTTTTCTACTACTCTATAATATATTCTTATTAACAGGGAATTTGATTGGCAAATCTTGATATAGCAAAGGACTATTAGCCTATGGTAAGAACTGAGAAATAAAGGTTTTATTTGTGCCTAAACTTACTTCAAAATTCCCTTCAAATCTTAATTCTAGTTCCCATATAGTTCTCTTGARTGTATAATTTTCTGGATGGAAATTACAAAAGATCAAACAAGGTCTGACTCAAGACTTGTCTTAACCTCCTTAGCCAATGATTGTAAAGAAAAGTTTCATGCCACATATAACTTCTTCCTTTTAAGACACATATGAGTTATTATTAGTGTCATTATTATTAACTGTAGTAATTAGGTAATATTATTATTTTACTATCTTGTCATACTTTTGGATTTATAGCTATTAAGCCTCATTGACTCCTCCTCCTCCTCCTTCCCTCAACTGCAACACTCTAATAGAAAGAGAGAGCCCACCTACAACTCTGGGTTAATAAGCCTGGGCTTTTCCACTCAAAATAGCATTGCAGAAAGCCTCATTATCTTCCACATACTAATCCATCACACTGACAATCTTCCTGAATATCTCTGAAAAGGCATAATTTCTAGTAGAATTTTTCAAAGTATTATTCATATATATTTTTTTAAAGGGCATMGTTTTCACTGTTATTGAAGTGATAAAGATTGGGGTTTTTTTATAAGTTTTACTTATGCTTGCCTACAGTGGACCCAGATCTGCTGAAGAAAGATGGACTGAGTGGGCTGGTACTATTGTCWGCTATTATAGGGATACTATTAGTTACACAAAATATGTCACCTGTATGTATGTGGGAGAAAATAGAAAGTCAAAGTGTTTTAACYTTGTTTTATATTTGTGAATAATGGCAGCATTATTAAGAAATGGTCGTATATGGTTCTTTATTCTTAGTACTTTTTTCAGGCTTGGTGTGTCTGTATCAGTTGCAAATTCTGATATTTTTGCATTTGCACTGAAAAAAAATCTCTGTGTAAACAAACGAGCATACCTCTCATCTCATTTGATTTTACATTAATCTTTAACTGAATATGTGGATAAGCAAAGCATAAGTTATCTCTCTTCTGTYCTTGCTTTAACTTATATATCAAGCAGAAGACTTTATTTCCTATTAACTCCTTTCAATGCATTTTAATATAGTACTTCACTGCAGTTCACAGGGAGTCTAGGAACTAGAATGAGGTCTACACAGAAYTGTTATCTAAAGGAAAGAACGGAAGTTTTGATGTATTTCTCTTAGTCTTTTGTTTTACTCTTTCCTTTCATTTGGTTGGCTAGTTGTTTGGGTTTTTTTGGTTTGAGTTTTTTTTGTTTGTTTTTTTTTGTTTTGTTTTGTTTTGTTTTTTTCCCCTGCTGTCATGAAATAGCGAGGGAAAGGAAGGGACACTTTCCAGCAACACTTCCTCACTTTTTTTTTTTTCCAGGTAGTGAAAAGCAGTCATTTTCTTTTTCAGTGAAACTGCTTTACACTTAGCAGAAACGAAATGTGTGAATCACAGCAGATGAAGGAGATGCTGATTAAAGCATAAATTCTGCTTGCCGCAACTTTTTTTTTTTCATTGCAGACTGATTCTTATCTATGTCATCATCAAATCCTGACTCATACTGGGAAAAGCTTGGAAGAAAAGTGTGTATGTGTGGGTGTGTTAACATCTGGAGTAAAGCACAGAATAAAAYGTAATTTCAAAAGACAAAGAAAAGGCGTTGGCTTTTGTCTATGAAAGACCAAATCCCATTTCAAGAAACCCAAACYAACATCATCGCAAAAGCTCATTGAAAAGACCTGATACTGCAGAGGGATGTACTGTGCATGGGCAATTCAGCTGTGTAAATACAATAACTCTAGCATGTCCCAGATGCATTRATTTCACTATGAATAGACAGAGTGATTACCATGTCTGTATGGTGTGGTTAGGATTCGTCAAAGATTGTAAATGTGATACAGGATTGCTCTGTGCACATGSCAAACCTAAATCTCTAGGATTGCTAGGCACTGGTGTTTCAGATATCTGGAAATCTCACAGCAGTATTCAAAGTGGTATTGTAAATYGGTGTGCAATGAGTTAACAACACTCTTTTGATCACCTTTTTCCTTGGAGGTCAAAGAKGAAAAGATAAAAGGAAAAAACAAACAAACAAACAAACAGATTTCCACAAAAAAATCATTACATTTCCCTAGATAAAAAATTGCTGTGTTTAAAATTCATAAACATTCACATCTGAAGCAATCACCCTAGGCTACTTTTACTATCACTAAAATAGACACCTCCTGAGTATAATACATATAATTCTAAAGTAAATATCTATAGTATATTGGTTGAGTTATACCCCAAAGAAAAGTAAAATTACTCTCATTTGAATGAGAGTCAGAAAAAAAAAAAAAAAAAAAAAAAAAAAGAGAGTGTCTATGTCAGATACAGATGCTCACATTGTAATGTCTTTGCCTAGGTAGAATGAACCCAACCCTAAGTAACTATGGAGTGATTGCTGTAAGCCTTCAAAGACTTAGTGCCTTACAGGTTTCATACTCATGCATTGTCTGTTGTCTAAAACTATAAATGTCAGTGTTTAGGCTCCTTACAGTCAGCAGACAGACTGGGCAAAATTCCCAAGGTCAAAACTCGCTATGGATGTGACCTTCAGTCTAAGATAGTACGGGATACAGATGCCAAATATTACGCGTATGTATTCTTTTTTTTTTTTTTTTTTTCTCTTGAGGATAACATTAATCAGGAGAGCAAAAATAAGTTTTATAAAGGATAAACACTTCAATATTTAAGTACTTGATGTAATAGTCCCTGCTTCTGACACATATGCTCACCTTTCTCTGGACTCAAAGAGCATGGTTAGTGAGAGAGAAACAGAATGTGAGCAAATATCGTATTAACCAATAAAGCAGGTGAAGTACAATCAGCTTTACTGAGCACCTTGCCTACCTTGCTGGATGTTCAAGATGTCCTGCACATAAGATGGACGGTGAGGACTGCACAGAGTAACCCTTAATTCRTGGAGTCAGTGACATACAATATTACCATTTGCTGTTAATATAAGCTGTTTCAGGAATAACAAAAGATATATTTCAAATTTCTGCTCCATG
>PTEX01000318.1:643552-687258 GCA_003342815.1 Eudromia elegans
AAAAAAAAAAAAACACTTCATCTTTATATGCAGGAATGTGAGATTGAGATTTTTCACTAGCATTTACTAATGCTAATGTGAAAAGTGCATCTGGGAAACCATTAAGCTTTTTGAGATGCACCATTCTGTGGTCTAGCTCCAACTTGGAAAAGTGGCAAGSCTCTTCTTGAGACATAAGTTTTATTAAAAAAAAAAACCCTTAATAGAATAATTCATGTATTACTTCTCCATTTTTAAAAAATTATTTTGGAATTAATATTGTGTTTTTCAAAGTGGAGCAAGGGGAACGGAATTAGAAAAGTTGAAGAGAATTTGCCAGCATTAATCATGACAATCTCCTAAATTCAKGCGGGTAAGTTCCATTTCACATCCCTGATTCCAATGGGAGCTGAAAACTTKTGTATGTGACCTGTAAATGTTATCACAAACAGTAACAGTACTTGACAAATGGTCTAATCACTCCAGTGTAGATCAACACATTTTTCTTTGCTGTAATAAAGTGTCTCTTCTTAGAAAGCATATGGATTTTTTTTTTCTTGAATTTCTATAAAATCTCAGATACATGCTCAGATACCTTGTTTTAGCTTAAAAAGCTGAAATGTTTCACAAGATAAATATCTGTCTTCTTAAAAATATGTCTGCACAGGTCACATTATTTTCAAGAGTTTAGGCATTTACAGTTTCTTGYCTCTTTTGGGATAGCCGCCTGGTTTAAGAACAAATTTAGCCTCCCTTCYATCAAAACAGACACAATGACAATCAATATCAAAAGCCAGTCTATTAAAAGAAGGCTTATATTAAACCCAATAATAGCCTTTCTCAGGTGGCAAGTGAGGGCAAGATTCTGCATCAGGATTGTCTATGCAAAACCAAGGGAAAAGAGGTTGTTTATTTGTTCACTTCTTGTTTTCTGAATATTTCAAAAATCTGAAATAATTTTTATTTCAAGGGAAGCTGAAATGAATTAAGTAAATCAATCAAAAGCTAAATATCCATCTGAGTGAAAGGTAGGGTTTTGAGATGTTGAATTATTTTATTATTCCTTTCTATATATTATTTTATATACAAATATAAAATTAACATGATATAAAAAAACCCAGAATATTTTCTTTGGGAATAACAAAAATATGATACTTAGAGAAATATATTTCCAAAATGAAAAAAAAAATCTTAATTTGATAGTAAGATTTATAAATTCTTTTATAATAGGATTGATTCTCAAAACAAAGTTTTCAGGCAAAATTATTTTAACTGTTTTTTTTTTTTTCTTTCTCTCCATCCATTACTATTGCCATTTTTCGTTTCTTAGCTTGAGATTCAAACTGTACAATGCTCACACTTCAAAGCATAGCATAAACACCTGACTTCTGCCAATGAATATTGGCATATATGTTCCCTTGTATCTCAAACTACTTCAGTACCAAACTTCTTTTCTATTGGGTTGTACTGTATTGGCTGATAGTGAAGAGTGTAGCAGTAGTCCAGTATATCTGACATGTCTTTACAAACTGTGCCTTGCATCTCAAGCAATTGCCTCATATTTCAAACTTCCCTGAGGTTAATCCACAAGAAAACTTGCTCATCTGACAATGTTTATTCATAAAATATCTAGGATTTCTTCTATAACCCAATCTGACCTGTGTAAGTACTACCTGAATCAGTTTCACAGTTTCTACTGAAAGACATTTCATCATTTTATGAACGCTATCTTTTGCATTGTGAAATAGAAGTAGTAATAATAGTAATGAATAGTAATATTAACTATCACTCAATTTTGAGCAACTTTTCAGAAAACACTGAATTGCTTAGAGAAGATGTATACTATATTATTGCAGTCTGCATTTATATGAATGCTGTCTTTTTCTCATAAAAAGCAAAAACAATCTTTTAACAAAGCTCCCACATATTCATGCAGATCTATAAAGAGAACAGGAATGTATGGGAGAATATTAATAGTGTATTTTATGKTTTTTTTAAATACAATGAAGTAAAAGAGAGTATGTAAACATAATGCAGATTGATATGATACAGTTTCATCCTGAAAAGATCTAGATGACTTTTCATTCTAGATGACTAGTCTTCATTTTTGCTCAGAAATTAAAAATCATATACTGATAATCAAAAATTATATTAGGGAATATTTCATGTAGTATCTGACTGAAACTGAAAGTATGATTGGACAAAAGAAGAAAATACAGAACTGTGTTTCAGCAGATTATCCTTAGAGGATGCAGTGCAGCAGGGGATTCCTAAAACTTTGAAATGACCTTCATTTGATTTAGGGTTTTAAATTCATATCATGGTAAGACATTTGCCCTGGTACAATTACATTATGTAAGACATATCTGGATTATAATCACTTTCTTTACTTTTCATTATTCTCTTGCACAGAACCTCTAGCTTTCATTATGTGGATTCAGGATAAATCTGAGGTCAAATTTACATTACAAGAGCTTCACTGAAAGACTACATAGCTATGTAATATTTCACCACCTATCTTYAAAATCTTTTTGAAAACAAGTGGGTAAGAAGAATGGCAAAGAACAGCAAACAGATAAGACATATCTCTGGCATTTGTTTCCAAATTTGAATGTCAATGAAAATTCAAAAGAACAATATCCATAAGGAAGATAAGATATCTGAAAAGAGATTTACTAGTTAATCTTGCAAAGATTTTAAGCAGCATAATGTAGGGCTTGCAAAACTCATTTAAAATTCAGAGGATCTAAGCATTTGGCTGTAAAGCCAAAATACTTCAAAATAAAAGGATATTTTAGTGCCACAGCCTTCCACATTTTTTTTTTCCCCTATCAAATGGCTTGACACTGATTAGGAACTTTATTAATCTAATAATTTGATTGTGAATTATAAGGATGTATGGAAACTTTTAGTAACTCTCATGCTTAAAAATGGAAAAAAAAAGTTTTTGTTTTTATTTTCAAAATTCATATTTTTGAATGTTTTTTGCATCAGTTAGAAAGTGATCAGTGACTGGCTAAGCAAATAATTTGTAGCAAGATATCCACTTGAAAAATTCTGTCTTATTTCCTTTCCTTCACAATCAGATAAGTCTATGTCTACTCATGTTTTAGTTCAGTACTGCATTTAAAGACAAACATAACCATAAGAGAATGAATAGGACTCAAATAGAAAACAGTTTTTCACAATATCCTTTTACATAAACATAGGTAAATACTAAATTAATTTAGGAAATTAACACAGATTTTACCATAAAATATCAATGTTAGGATTCAAAGTGTTTGACTTTCAGAATTAATTTTTGGTCCTTAGATGGTAAATGAGGCTAATCATATTCACTACATGTTTTATTTAAAATATTATCATTAGTTTCTGTTTTTAATTTATTCAAAAATCTATCATCTGTTAAAGATTAAATGTGAAAAAAACACTGGTGTCCCATCTTTCTTGTTACAAAATGAAAAGCTAATGCTTATGACAATGGTCTGAAATATTAACCTGCAAATCCACTAGCAATGGTTTTCAGAAATGCTTGGCTGATTTTATGACATTGGCATTATTAACCAACCTTCTGTGTACTCAAAATAAGCTTGCATTATCAAACTAATTTTTATTTGTGTTAACAGCAGTCAGAAACCCAAGGTTACATCGCCACTGGTCTGCAGTGTGACCTTTTGTAAATCATTTCACTTCTGGATGCCAGATCACATCTGTAAAAGAAGGATAACAATAATCTGTGCAGAACTATGAATGAGAAGTATCACATAGATACTACACTGAGTTTTTGTGCATTTGCTTTTTTTACTGCTACAGAATTCAGTTAGAATTTTTAAAAATGAAACTAACATTTGATAAAATAGTGATTGAGTGATTATTTTCACAAATTGATATATACACCAGTAAAGATCTAAATCGTATTATGAGTCCAAATTCAAAAATTTCTTTGATAGCAAATATATTTGCACATATTCTGTCCACGTAAACTACAGAGGCAAGTCAACTTCAGTGAGTAAATGATTCATGATTGCTTTTATATTTGTTTTTCCTTAAGTTATAAACATGTTTATATTTTTTTTCTGAAGATTATGGTAGTTTCTGCAAGGAACATAAAGAGAAGAGCAGAACAAAGAAGATTAGTTAAATAATTGTATTTATTTAAGCAAATATATTACCATATAATTCCTACCTCAAGTAGATTCTATGTATGCCCTAATTTTATCTTCTTCTGCTGCTTATTATTATTTTTGTTATCATCATCATCATTTTATATATTTAACTGTGATTTTTTTTTTATTATGGAAGTGAGCAGTACCAGATTGAGAAAAATAAGCATCCTTCTAAATAAAAAACATATTAAAACTAGACCATTGAGGCCTAATGTTACCATCTTGATTTTTAGCCTTTTAAAATCTAGTAGCTGTAAGTGCAGGAGGTGATGGTCCTTACAGGTGACAAGTGGTTAGTGACAAGCTTTGGTGCAGCACAGCAGGACATAGAAGGCATATGAATCTCATAAATATGGGCTAGACATGCAAGAATAAGAAATCCAGAGCTATCTAATCCAATATCTTGTCAATGCAGGTGATGACATAAACACATTAATTTTAATATTTACATTTTAAAATTATTTATGTTTTTGTCTCTAATATTTTTATTAGAATGTTTCTAGTGTTACAGTGCTTAAATGATTAGAAAATTGCTAATTTTCAATCTTTATTCAGTTGCTCACACATTATATTCAATTTAATTGCTTACATTCATCCTTTAGCTTGGTTGCTGGGGCTGTCACTTTTATCTGCTCATTACCTCTATGATACACTTTCAGGAAAACAGTTTTATACTATACTGTACTATACTGTAATACACTATACTATACTACACCACAATGTTTTACCAAGATCTCTTATCCTCCTCAATAAGGTTTTTTTTTTCTTTTTTTGTTCTCTATTATAATCATTTTTTAACATGTACTCTAGATTAAATTCTTTACAACAATCTTTGATCAAACACATGCAAAGCATTAGAGATAAAAATACTGTAGTCTTTGTAAAATGGCATTATAATTATCAGCTAGAAATACTTTGCCTGATGCACTCTAGAATTGCAATTGCCTATTTCATGTCCATATTGGTGGTTCATACTGATAATGTAACAGGCAAATATATTCATCTTCTCCTATGCTTAGACTGATCAAGGGATCATCACACTGGCTGTAGAAAAAACCTGTATTGGAAGTCCTTGCACATTTTTCCATTATATTCCATTGCTTCCTTATGATATTGTTTCATTCCTGTGATAGTCCAGTAATACAGTAGGAAATATATAAACATATCCAAATAAACTGGGTTGAGATTCTAGGCTGGGGAAGGATAAATAAATAAACCCTGTATTGGTCAAATAACAGATAAGGAAGAGATATGCATAAATCATTTATAAACATTACTCTTTATTATATAATTCATTCCAATCTTTTAAACTGATTCTCACGTCTCTCAGGACAACTTTCCTGTGCCAGCTGAACAGTAGTGTAGGAAGAAAAACTTGTTCTTCCTTCCAAGTCACCTCTTTCATATTCATCAGACATAGTCAAGAAAACCACACAGATTTTTGTCCTTGGAGGAAAAAAAAGTAATTGCCCTAAATGCCATATATCGCATGGCCTCGGACCATTTGACACTTGCCAGATGCTTACTGAATTATGCCACGAACATTATACAAATAACAGCAGAAGTGGGAAATGCAAATCTGTATTTGACAGGATTTGTGAATTCTTCTGCATATGGTTTGTATTGGTTTTGTATGGAAAATCTCTCAATCAAGAACCAAATGTCCAAAAAGGAGACAGAGGAATCCTAAAAACTTTATTCAAATAAAGGGAGAGTCCACCAGGCATATCCCTGTGGGGTCTCTCAGAGTGCTGGAGGTCGCAGCCCCTCCTTTTTTTCCCACTTTCTGGGGCTGAGGTAGCCCTCTCCTTTTCCCCATTGGCCAAGATACTCAGGAGTTACAGGCTTCCTGGCCACCTACACCGAAATCCCGCCTCCTGCCAGCTCTTCTCACCTGAGGTCACCTGACTCCTTTGCCCCCTTGCTCCTGGCTCCGCTCAGTCTCCGCCCTGCATTTATTCCTTTGTCTCGTTCATCAGACAGACTGTAGACAGACTGGAACTTCCTTATTTGTAAAGACCCAAACCTGTGTGTTCTGCTCAGTTTCATGGAGTCTAAGAATACAGTGTGCAGCTCTTGATATTGCAAGATCATGGTTTGATCAGACAGGTATTTTAATTTTACAGAAAGTATGTACTTTCAGGAAATTTAAACAGATAATCTATAAAGAAATATGGGAGAATAAATTCCTTTTTACAAGAATGAAGACCACAAGACAATTATTCTGAAAAAAAAAAATCCTTAGTTTGAAATACTGTGAAATTCAGGAATGTCACAAAATATTGGCCAGTTCTTCCCATTCACATAAATTTCCCTCAAAATGTTATTGAATATAGCAAGGCTTCCCTGAGAGGCAAAACAGAAAGACTGCAAAAGAAAAAGTCCTGGCATGGGAATCTTTTTCCAGGAATAGACTAGAAATGCTATTTGGGAAAGGTAAGATAAATTACGTTTCATATAGCTGGCCTGTGACAGTGAAGGCAAAATGTCTTAGAGTGATGGTGTGGAATGTACAAAGACAGAGATATTGATTGATTACAATAAAGTACACTGAAAAAAAGCAATAAGAAGAGGAAAACTATAGGTAGAAGACAATGACTCCACAATAAAATGTTTCACTGTGGTGGACTGAGTACAATTTCAATAATATATTTTAATTGGTAGAATATTGAAGAAAGCAAGGGAAACAAAGGCATGCTCTAGGAAAAAAATGACAAAGAAAAGATTAAACAACTCCAGAAACCACAAATTAGATTAGAATATGCCTAGAAAGGAAGTTCCAACTATTGAAAGCATTCAAAATTCATAATTTACAATAACAATAGCTAAGATCAGGAAAGAAAAATCTATTTTACATTTCTCTTTTTGTTTCTGAACTTTTTTCTTTTTTGGTTTAAGCTTTCCTTTTTGAGCAATAATAGAAAACTAATTAAATAAACAAACTACAAGTGGAAGATCAGAAGATAATAAAATTTTAGAGAACAGCTAAATATTGTGAGACAGAGAAAAAATCATCAGAATCATAAGGAATTCCTGGATGTTATCATCCTGTTTCTTCTGAGTATAGAACAGTCTAGCAAAGCTGCAATTTCTACAATGTATTGCAGAATAAAGAACAAATGACAGGCCTTTGTTGTCCCACCCTCAACATATCTACAAGCAAGACGAGTACTACTCCACAAAACTATTGTAACAATATACTTGTTTTTTTACAAACATATTAACTTATTCTACCCATTGTTTGAGCTAGTAGAAATCCTTGAAGCAGAATAGTATAAATCTTAGAAGTTCCGGAGAAAGAAGATGACACATCATGGGACAGGGAGGACTTCCTCTGTCATCCCGTGATCAAAACTCTACTGGTTATAACTTGGAACATAGAACCTAAAAGTGTGGTTTGGCGACCAAATATAGAATAGCATTGATACAATGAAATAAGTAGTCCTGATGAGCTTCATCCAACACTCAGGCCATAGTCTGAACACTTCCCTATCAGACACTGAGAATAATAACAAACAAAGTCTTAGAAAGAGAGTTAATATGTTATTTAATAAACAAATCATTTTAATTTCAAGAAAAACAGTAGGTGTCTTCACCCATGGTGCAGTGTAAATACCTGGAAAATAAAAAAGAAAACCAAAAAAATCCACACTGCCAAAAAATAAAACCAACACAATAAATAAATGCTTACCAAACTGATCACTAGAGAAGCATAATTGTATTTGGTTAATTGAAAGTCGTCGTGTGTGCATATTGAAGTGCATTTTAACACAGATGCTTCMATAACAATACAAGGGATGTTTCTCTGGGCACAGAAAGGATATTCTTTTATTGAAGGGTTACACTAGTCTGATTTCTTCTAAAGGTATGGTGTCAAATGGCTAATGGGTTGATGCAGATTTTTTTCCAACCAATGCAGAGGAAGAGTTTGGACTGGGCTCAGAAATTAGAAAACGGCATTTGTACCTTATTCAGCTGTTGGTGGCATTTGTGCTGTGCTTGCTGCTTTGTTAGTGGAGTCCATGCAGATAATTCAAATGAGAAGCATTTCGCAATCCATTTCCCTGAGAATCTCATCATTTTCATTATGGAACATTTCTGATTGCTATGCATTGTTTTATTAGATTAAATTMACTTCATCGCATTTAATTTACTAGCTTTCTAACCATATGAAAAAGTGAAGTTTGGAAGAGTTTTATCTCCAATATAATCCAAAAGTGTGCTGATGTCCTTCTGTTCTCAGTGTGTTCAGATGGTGTGAAAACCCCTTGACACCTCAAAAAATGCATCACTTTAAGATTCCTTGTTAATATTCATTCTATTAAATGTTGTAGCCCTAAAGTAAGGWAATTCATTTTTCTGACACAAGAACACTAAAAGTCTCCTCTAGAGTTTTGAGATATATATGTACATAATCTGCTGGACTTCCCGCTGATGATACCAAACTGAGAGGAGTAGCTGATAGCACTGAGGGCTGCCATCCAGAGGGACCTGGACAGGCTGGACAACTGGGCGATGAGAAACCTCATGAAGTTCAACAAGGGCAAGTGCAGGGTCATGCACCTGGGCAGGAATAACTCTAGACATATGTACAGGCTGGGGACCGACCTCCTAGAGAGCAGCCCTGCAGAGAAGGACTTGGGTGTCATGGTGGATGATAGGTTGACCATGGGGCAGCAGTGTGCCCTTGTGGCCAAGAAGGCCAATGGGATCCTGGGGTGCATTAAGAAGAGCTTCTCCAGCTGGACGAGGGAGGTGATTCTGCCCTCTCACTCAGCCCTGGTGAGGCCGCACCTCGAGTACTGTGTGCAGTTCTGGGCTCCCCAGTGCAAGAGGGATGTGGAGTTGCTGGAGAGAGTCCTCTGCAGGGCTATGAGGATGATCAGGAGCCTGGAACATCTGCCCTATGAGCAAAGGCTGAGAGAGCTGGGCCTCTTCAGCCTGGAGAAGAGAAGACTGAGAGGGGACCTGGTCAGTGTCTGTAAGTACCCCAAGGGAAGGAGCAAGGAGGATGAGGCTGGCCTCTTCTCAGTGGTGGCCAACAATAGGACTAGAGGAAACGGCGAAAAATTGGAGCACCAAAAGTTGATTACAAAGATGATTAAGGAGCCTGGAACATCTGCCCTATGAGGAAAGGCTGAGAGAGCTGGGCCTCTTCAGCCTGAAGAAAAGAAGGCTGAGAGGGGACCTGATTAATGTGTACAAGTACCTCAAGGGAAGGAGCAAGGAGGATGGGGCTGGCCTCTTCTCAGTGGTGGCCYGTGATAGAACTAGAGGAAACAGCCACAAATTGAGGCACCAAAAGTTCCAGAGGAACTTGAGAAAGAATTTCTTAACAGTGAGGGTGACAGAGCACTGGAACAGGTTGCCCAGAGAGGTGGTGGAGTCTCCTTCTCTGGAGATCTTCCAAACCCGCTTGGACACCACCCTGTGCCACATGCTCTAGGAGACCCTGTGTATACAGAGGGGTCGGACTAGATGGACCTCTAGAGGTCTCTTCCAACCTTAAGCATTCTATGATTATATGATTCCCATAGGTGTTTCTGGAAAAATGTCAACCAAAGAATATTTATCTGTTCCATTCTATACTATTATACTCAAGACAAGGAACACGAAAGAGTTTATGTGCGCTAGAAGCTAGAATCCCTTAGATTTCTAGACCTCTGTGAAACTTTCATGTGTTCCAGGAGCAATAGGAGGGTTTTTGGTCTTGTTTCCTATTTCCTTATTATTCCACCAACCATGGCCTGAGTCTGCATGTTAGAAATGTAGCAATCACAGATTTTTTTTTATGTGTAATTCTTGTGTGTGTTTTTATAAAAGAGCAACAACAAAAAATCCCCCTAATTAATCTCTGTTAAGTGGAAAAGGATTGTTGAATAAATGATTTTTAATATTAYATTCCTGAGGGAATGTGAGGAAAGCAGTAGTAAACAAACTCAAGAGAAAACTTTTTGTCTTCCTTGTAGACTCTGATAAATATTGCATTAAAATACTATGAAAGATCTAAAAAAGTCTTAACATCTTCCTACTGTGCTGAACAAGTCTTAGACTGAAATAATAATCAGCTCCATTAAAAGTACTCAACTAAAGCTAAATAAGTCCCAGTTCCAATTATGTTGATGCAAATGCACAGGGAGTTTGTGGCATCTAAGATTCTCCATGAATATATTTTGTGTGAATCTCTTGACTTTTACTTTCTTGATTTACATTGTCGGATTAAATCAACCTCTTTACCAGATTASTGTCTTTCCTCTCTGAGGAATTCACCCCTTGTCTGAATGTATGCTAAAATCTCTTCAATGCCAGAGTGTATGTCCCCTGTTTAACACACACAAAAAAGGAAAAATCCACTCTAAATATCCTGCTTGCTACCACTTGTATCTTTGTTGACCTGCCACTGAAACTCCAGTGAAATAAGAAGCAAATTAAAACATTGCAGTCAGAAATTTATTGCCTAGAAAAAGGTTGTTATTCTTATCCTATAGTGTTTCCCAGATACTTAGTTAACGATTTTGGACTTCGATTTTCTAAAGAAAGCTTGGGAAAGGGGTGGAGTTTCAATCTTAGAATAAACAATGTTATACAGTAAAAGTTTTATATTCACTGTTCAAGAAGATGCTTGGATGCAATTCCATTTTAAAATTTAATTTCTGTGCAAACTAAAACACAGTTTAAACACTGGAAGTCACCATCAACTCTGGAGATGGGCAGTCTCAGAGTTTAGCTGGTCACTGCTTCTCTGTATTTCCTTTGCTTTCCACAGAAAGATGTCTGGACATACAAAATGGTCTTCGCCTCCCTACCAATGTTCCTCCTCTCAGCAAATTTCCCCTGTGAAATACCTGATCTGTTCTTCTTAGCAAAGTCCATTATGCAGTTAGGGGAGATTTTCCTGTCACATGGTGGGGTTGATCTCTCTATTAGGGAAATTTTAGGCAAGAAGTAGGGAAAGATCTTCTTTTTATCCAGCTTTAAAAGGTTGCAGTGCAATCTGACTGCTATGAAAAAAAAAAAGAAACTTACATGACTGCAAACTGTAGTAAGCCTCAAATGATCAAGTGATCTCTAATAAAACTTTCAAAAAAAAAAAAAAACCCAAAAAACCCCAGAAAAAACAACAACAACAACAAAAAAAAAACCAACCCACCCCCAAGTCAGTGACCAAAGCCACCTAGCGTGCAGAAGTCCTTCTTAAACTGGAATTCTAGTCACATTAACCTTATTGCATGACTGATTATCAGTGACCCCAACAGTTCCCTGAACTAATACAGTCCTTTCAAATGAAGGTCTCAAGTCATTATGCTACTTGTAACATGACTATTCTTTCTCTCTCTCTTTCTTTCTCTCGTTCTCTTTTTTTCTTATGTTATTATTTAGCAAGCAATTAAAAACTAATAATAACTTACAATTTCAAAAAAAGCACTTTCAAAGAAATACTTTCAAATAATTGTTTCAAAGATCTCTTATAAATATCTAATTCATTTTCATACTTCTCTGGCTGCATAATAGATTTCAAGATCCTCAAGAGGCAGTTCCTAAAAGGATGTACAAGATTTGCTGCTAAATAGAGAAGAGTGTTAACACTGAACCCTAAGCAGTTTGGAAGTACGAGGCTTACAGTTTCACATGAGTTTCAAAAGAGTGGCATTACTGGTTGTTTTGAACCCCTGCTAGGTAGACTCTGCTTTTTTTGGGTAAGCCTGAAGGAAGCATAGTATCTTATCTTTATGAAACTTTTAGTCTCTAAAACTGCATATGGGAGTAAAAATAGATTTACACAGTGCAAGAACAAGCAAACTCATAGTTTTCTGCCTTTAACTCTGAATGTATGTCTTCCTTGAGTGACAAGGGTAAGGTGTTAACGAGCAGGAAATAAAAATGAACAAACTAAGGAAGTGAAATGCTTATGTTTTCCTTCCCTAATAGGATTGTCTATTAATAAGAGACAATTAGTAAATGAATGCTTACTACCTCCTTCCACAATCAGCAGAAAACATAAAAAGGTGAGAGACACTGAAGTTAATAACAGCAACTGAATACATAAATAGCTATAACTTTCAAGATTAAATCACAGACGCAAGTACTTGCCTTATGCTCAAGACAATCCTTGCTCCAAGGCAGATCTGTACAGTTAGTATGTTAGATGTGGACAAAATCAGACCAAAATATTTGTTTCCAAGAGAGAATTTTAAAAATTGTAGTTCTCTACGTTGTAGAAATCTATACCTGAGCTAATCATCCTAGCCATCATTTAAAGTTAGTAGAAGAAAATATACACTTCCTGAGCATAATTCATTTCATATCAACAACAAAAAGATAAAATGTACGTAATAGTGATTTTATATATATATATATATATATACACACACATATATGTATACTGGGATATAACTAAAAAAGGATCTTAAAGTAACTAGCTCAGATAGAAATGGCTGCAGTGTATATATTTAAAAGTTGATAATACAATTTTAATTTTAGGGCTTAGGTAATACTAGGTTTYAGGAAAAAATAGATCTTGCAATTCCTGTGGTAGCTACTGTATCAGTCTTTTCAGATATCATGTATTTGTTAAAAATATGTGAAGAACATCCCAGAAAATATGCAATCCTGCAGTCTTTACAGATAGTACAAAAAGAAGTTCAACAAGGGCAAGTGCAGGGTCATGCACCTGGGCAGGAATAACTCTAGATATATGTACAGGCTGGGGACCGACCTCCTGGAGAGCAGCCCTGAAGAGAGGGACCTGGGCGTCATAGTGGATGACAGGATGATCATGAGGCAGCAGTGTGCCCTTGTGGCCAAGAAGGCAAATGGGATCCTGGGGTGCATTAAGAAGAGCTTCTCCAGCAAGACGAGGGAGGTGATTCTGCCCCTCTCACTCAGCCCTGGTGAGGCCGCACCTCGAGTMCTGTGTGCAGTTCTGGGCTCCCCAGTGCAAGAGGGATGTGGAGTTGCTGGAGAGAGTCCAGCGCAGGGCTACAAAGATGATTAAGGAGCCTGGAACATCTGCCCTATGAGGAAAGGCTGAGAGAGCTGGGCCTCTTCAGCCTGAAGAAAAGAAGGCTGAGAGGGGACCTGATTAATGTGTACAAGTACCTCAAGGGAAGGAGCAAGGAGGATGGGGCTGGCCTCTTCTCAGTGGTGGCCCGTGATAGAACTAGAGGAAACAGCCACAAATTGAGGCACCAAAAGTTCCAGAGGAACTTGAGAAAGAATTTCTTAACAGTGAGGGTGACAGAGCACTGGAACAGGTTGCCCAGAGAGGTGGTGGAGTCTCCTTCTCTGGAGATCTTCCAAACCCGCTTGGACACCACCCTGTGCCACATGCTCTAGGAGACCCTGCATGTGCAGGGGAGTTGGACTAGATGACCTCTAGAGGTCTCTTCCAACCTTAAGCATTCTATGATTCTATGAATTGTTGAGATGAAAAGAAATGCCATATTTAAAGTTGCTTGTTCAACTTTATTTTGGATTTCTTTTGTGTATATAGGCTTGCAAGCCTCTTGGTGCATTTACAGTTCAGAATGGTCACTGCATAGAGTATCAATCAGGGTCATGTACTGAAGGGGAAAATGTAGAAATTTACCCTCAACTCCAAACTGACCCATCTTCTCACTAAAGTTGTAGAAAAAAGCATGGGGAAAAAATATATTTTCCAGAAATTTTCCCAGAAAGCCTGGTTCTGAATGCATGTGAAACAGTATACTTATTCTCAATTAAAAAATATTGAGCATAACACATACATATCACTTGAAAATTTTTCCTTGAATATTTCTTTTAAATTTTAGAAGAGTTTAACGTATTAAAATACTGATCTTAAAATTGGAGCAGTAATTTTTTTTTTTTTTTTACTAAGTAGATTCCTTCCTCTGGCAAGCCAAACTGAACAACACAACAGAGAACAGGTAGCAAGAGGGAAGGCTGCAGGACAAGCAGTTACTCAGTATGCCCAAATCTGCAGTTCCTACTGCAGTTGCAACATCTCTGCAAATAGGTCTCTTAATAAACTCCTTCCTCTTAGGAGCACCAGAATTTTTCCTGTTATTTATTATCCAGTACAGCAGACCTTATGAAGCATTACTTTAATATCAAGTAGTAGGGTTTCGTATATACAGTAGTCCACTGAAAAACAACCAAATATACTTTCTATAGGAATCCCTAGACTCACTTGTAAGATGGTGTAATTAGCTTCTACTGAAAAATGGAGCCTGGATGCCCTGTCATCTTCTGCCTCATACATCTTAATGACAGTCACTTGACCAGAAAACTTTTCAGCTATGATCATGGTGTATTTTTCCTCTAATCTTCAAGGAAGTCTTAGGTTTCAAATAGGTGACTTCATAAAGTCCACAAACACCTTCAAGGTCATGGGCAGCAAAGGAAGGCTGTGCATCTTCCAGTAGCAGAGGCATTCTGCTGATCAGTGCACCGATGCAAGTATAATATATGTCAAAAAGGGAAAGTGAAGAAGATAGACGTCCCAAAAGGAGAGAATTGCTTCTAAATTAAATCCACAAAGAGCCACAAAACATAAAATATAAATGCCTCTCTCTTCCAAAACTTCTCTGCCCATGTGTGTGTACTTTTTCAAAGAAAATAAGTAATTATCCAGAAATCTGTGTGGACTCTAAGTGAGTCAAGAAGTGGGGGAATATTTGAAAGGAAAAAAATACCATTGCCCACAATGTGATATCAGGAAGTAATAACATATCAGCCTCATTTCCCCTAAAATCATCTGAAATGTGTCTCCTGTAAGAAATAGCTTGTTTATACTTTTTTTCTGAACAAAAAATAAATAAATATTTCTCAATAGGTTCAGGAAGGAAAACAGATCTGAAAATAAACAAAGCAGCCCCAGGGTCCTGGCCCCAGTCATGATTTCTCTGTTTTGTTTCCATATAGTTGTAAGTTAATATTAATTCTTCATGACTTATTACAGTCTCCTTTTTCTCTGAAACAATATTGATTGATTTGTTTTTACTTCAGACTGTATTTTTGTGTGCTTTTTTTTACATTTTTACAAATATGTCTTCATGACAGCCATAGGCTGAACTGACACAAGGACTGAACTGGAGACCTCCTGTGCTAAAACCTTGAACTAAAGATGCATGACTTTGCAGCTGAGGACTCTAACAGCCCATTTTCAATGGATTGTTTTGAAGAGAGTCTGTAATATGCATTCTTTAGTAGGTTTTTATAACTCACTGGTCATTTCTGTAAAATATTTGGAAAATGCATGTTTCAAATAGCTTATGAATGAATGCAGAAATTTATACAGTTGTGTCAATCTAAAAATTCTCATGCTGGCATATTGCTATTCCTGATAGAAATTTTTTATTTCTAAATTGTTTATTCAAAAACCTAAACCTAAATTGTTTATTCAAAACACACATTGGAAGAATATTATATATGCCATATGAGAGGATAGAGTATATAGATTCAGAGTTAAAGTTATTTTTCTGATTTTTTTCTTCAACAATTACATTTAATTGTATATATACATAAAAGGTTAAACAGAAATTTTTGCTGTACTGCTCATTTTCATGCTTTTATTTATTTTGAATGCAGATCTCTTTTGTTTTTATTTAAAACTGTGTTTCCTTCAAGTCTCTCCTAGTTAAATAGTTTCTAGATATTCTCTTTCTATTTTTGCTTACTTGATTTTGTGTGTGTATGTGTTTATGTTTTTTGTTTGATTGCTTGTTGTGGTGTAGTGAATTTCTAGACATATCAGTTCCATAAAGAAACTTGGAAYTAGGGTAGAAGTAGGGAACCACCTACTTTTTTGCCCACCTTTAAGGCAAAAACAAAACAAATTAAAGCAAAGCAACGCTCCAGCTTTTTTTTATTTTATTTTATTTTTTTTAGTTATGTGTGTTTTAAGCACTCTATGCAGTATCTAGTCTGACTGGTATGTCACCTTTAGCACAGCTGTCTCAGAGATACTCCAGCTGGATCTGTCGATAATACTAAAATGCCCCTCAGAGACAGTCCAGATAACATAACCCTGAGGCAAAATTACAGAGGCTGGTTATGGTCATATAGAAAACTTTCGGGCTCTTGATTCTCTGGGACTTTAACACACAGTTTCCATATTTCATATGTCTATTTCTTTTTCTCTTCCAAGTGGCTGAAATGACTTGAAGGCTGCATTTGTATAATATGAAATTGCAAGTGTGTGTGGCTTGTTTTGTTGTGAGTGAGGACATGTGAGAATGTAAAGCCTACTTTGATGGAAGAAATTGCAAAAGGCCTCACACAATCATGTCCATACTGTCTTTCGGAAATGGTATCTCCTGAATCCTTTGTGTATATCACCTTTGAGCAGTCACACTAACAGAAGTGCCGTGAGTGAGGCAAAATTGATGATTGCCAGCTCAATGCAGAACTTGCTCTCTGGCTTTTCTTAACCATATTCTCAGATTTATAGACCTTCCATTTTAGAAAGTCACTATCTATCTACATATCACAATGTACTAACCTACCATGATTTTTTCTTCCTATATTTATTTCTCTTTGCCTTATCATCTGACAAAAAGTGGTTCCACAGAAGTTACTTCCTTCTGCAAAATGGAAAACCAAAGAGTTTGCCATTCCAACTTATTTCACTTAGGCAACAGCATGGCCTTATCATAAAAGTGTGACTATCTCATAATATAGTATGCATATATTACATGTATTGTAAGAGTAAACCAAAAGAAAAACAGTTTCCAAATGGCTTGTTTAAATGCTTGATTGTTTATAGAAATTATTTATTGATTTTGGAAGCCTCATGTGTCCCACTGTGCCATTTTGCAATATTTTCTAGAAAAAAACCTCCAATGTATTGATATGGCATACCTGAACAGAGTGACATGTAATATATATGCTATACATATATATATACACATATGTATAATATATAGTGTGTGAATTACATATATGTAATAATAATTATGTAGTAGATGTATGTGTGTTATATATAATAATTATATATATATAGTACATAATATGAATTCCTATCAACAAGTAGAAAATTTCTAGTGTTGTTTCTGTGGCTGGAGAGAATGGAAATCATAGAATCACAGAATTCTTTAGGTTGGAAAGGACATCTAGGTGTCCATCTATTCCAACCCCCATGCACACACAGGGTCTCCTAGAGCATGTGACACAGGGTGGTGTCCAAGCGAGTTTGGAAGATCTCCAGAGAAGGAGACTCCATCTCTCTGGGCAACTTGTTCCAATGCTCTTTCACCCTCACTGTTAAGAAACTTTTCCTTAAGTTCCTATGGAATTTCTGGTGCCTCAATTTGTGGCCCTTTCCTCTAGTCCTATTGCTGGCCACCACYGGCCCCATCCTCCTTGCTCTCTCCCTTGAGGTACTTACAGACACTGATCAGGTCCCCTCTCAGCCTACTCTTCTCCAGGCTGAAGAGGCCCAGCTCTCTCAGCCTTTGCTCATAGGGCAGATGTTCCAGGCTCCTGATCATCCYCATAGCCCTGCACAGGACTCTCTCCAGCACTCTCCAGAGTGAGAGGGGCAGAATCACCTCCCTCGACCTGCTGGAGAAGCTCTTCTTAATGCACCCCAGGATCCCATTGGCCTTCTTGGCCACAAGGGCACACTGCTGCCTCATGGCCAATTTGTTGTCCATGACATCCGGTCCCTCTCTGTGGAGCAGCTCTCCAGGAGGTTGGTCCCCAGCCTGTAGGTATGTCTGGAGTTATTCCTCCCCCAGGACTGTCACTTTCCCATGTTGAATTTCATAAGGTTTCTCACCACAGCCCTCAGCGATATCAGCTGCTCTTTCCAGTTTCCTATCATCAGTAAACTTGCTGAGGGAGCACTCCATGCCTTCATCCAGGTCGTTAATGAATAAGTTGAACAAGACCAGACTGAGGACTGATCCCTGGGGGACACCGCTAACCACAGGCCTCTACACCACTGATCAACACCCTCTGAGCCCTGTCATCCAGCCAATTCCTAATCCACCTCACCATCCACTCATCTATCTCACACTTCTGGAGCTTACCCAGGAGGATGCTGTGAGGGTCGATGTCAAAAGCTTTACTGAAGTCCAGGTAGATGACATCCACCACTCTGCCCTCATCTATTCAGCCAGTCACCGCATCATAGAAGGCTATCAGGTTAGTCAAGCATGATTTCCCCTTGGTGAATCCATGCTGGCTACTCCTGAGCACCTTCTTCTTCTCCACATACTTGGAGACAGCAGCCAGGATGAGCCATTCCATCACCTTTCCAGGGACGGAGGTCAGGCTCACCAACCTGTAGTTGCCCGGCTCCTCCTTCTTGCCTTTTTTGAAGACCGGGGTGACATTGGCTTTCCTCCAGTCCTCCAGCACCTCCCTCATTCTCCAGGACCTTTCAAAGATGATGGAGAGCGGTTTAGCTACAACATCCACCAGCTCACGCAGCACTCTGAGGTGCATCTCATCAGGGCCCATGGATTTGTGGGTGTTGAGTTTCCTTAGGTGCTCCCTGACCCAATCTTCCTCTATGCAGGGCAAATCTTCCTCTCTCCAGTCCTCCTCTCTTTTCCCTACGGCSCGAGGTTCTAAAGGGCTGCCGTTGGTAAGCACCAAAGCAAAGAAGCCATTCAGCAACTCTGCTTTTTCTGTGTTTTTCGTAACCAAGGCACCCACCCCATTCACCAGCGGACCCACATTTTCCCTGACCTTCCTTTTGTTGTTAATATATTTGAAGAAATTTTCCATGTTGTTTTTAACATCCCTCACCAGGTTACACTCCAAACACACCTTAGCTTTCCTGTTTGAATCTCTGCAATCCCTGACGACATTCCTGTATTTCTGCCAAGAGGTTTGTCCTTTTTTCCACATTCTGTATACCACCTTCTTCTACCTGAGCATTGCCACACGGTCCTTGCTYGTCCACGCAGGTCTCCTGCCCCCCTCTGCCTAACTTCTTACTCACAGGGATGCACTGTTGCTGGGTGTGGAGGAAGTGCCGCTTGAAAACCAACCAGCGCTCCTGGGTCCCTCTTCCTTCTAGAGCCCTAGGCCATAGGATCCTTCCAAGGAGGTCTCTGAGGAGGCAAAAGTCGGCCCTCCTGAAGTCCATGGCTGCAAGGCTACCTACAGCCCTGCCTCCTCCTCGTTGGATCCTGAACTCCACCATCATTGCAGCCAAGGTTGCTCCCCACCTTCACATCTCCAACAAGCCCCTCACTGTTTGTTAATATGAGGTCCAGTATCTCACCTCTCCTTGTAGGCTCCTCCACAATCTGCATCAAAAAGTTGTCATTGACACACCGCAGAAATCTCCAAGACTGTTTGAGCCTCACAGTGTTATCTTTCCAAAAGATATCAGGGTAGTTGAAGTCCCCCATAAGAACCAGGGCCTGTGACTTCCAGCTGTGTGTAGAACGCCTCATCAACTTCCTCATCCTGGTCAGGTGGCCTGCAGCAGACACCAACCACAGCRTCTCCCACGTTAGTCTGCCCTTCAGCCCTCACTCACAGGCTCTCAACTTGCTCATCACCCAACCCCAGGTTGAGCTCCATGCATTCCAGTTTCTCTATCACATACAGGGCAACTCCAYCACCTCACCTTCCCAGTCTGTCCTTCCTAAAGAGCATGTAGCCTTCCATGACAGCACTCCAATCATGTGAACTATCCCACCACGTTTCTGTGATTCCAATGATATCATGATGCTGGGACCACACACAGATCTCCAGTTAGTCCTGCTTATTCCCCATACTTCACGCATTGGTATAAAGGCATTTTAGGGAGGTAATCAAGCCTGCAGATTTCCCAGGAAGGGCCAAAGTGGACCCTCTGTAATCACGTCCTATCTACACTTCCTCACTACCATACTCCTGCTGGACACCTGTTGACTTTGGCTGTGTGGTATTGATCACCCTGTCCATGTTACACTCTCTTTCTCCCTTCTTGCTTAAAGTCCTCCTAATCAGGCTGGCCAGGCTTTTGGTAAAGACATGCGTGACCCTCTTGCTGAGGTGATTCTCATCAATCCCTACTAGCTGGTGGTCGTCCAACAGAGTTCCATGGTCATAGAAGCCAAAACCCTGTTGCCAAGAACAGCGGTGCAGCCAGTCATTAGCGGTGCAGTAATATCCACCTTCATCTCCACAAATCCATTCCCCTCATTAGTAGGATAGAGGAGAACACAACCTGGGCTCCCATACCCTTAACAGCTGTCCCTAGGCTAGGGCTCTGTAATCTTGCTTGATGTCAGCCAGTTTTCTCATGGCACCATTAGTGCATAGTGAAACAGTGGCGGGGATAATAGACTCTTGGACAAGCCTTGGCAGCCCCTCTGTAACATTACTTATTTGTGCCCCTGGCAGGCAGCAGACCTCTCTGGATAAGGGGTTGGATCTGCAGATCCGTGCCTCTGTGCCCTGCAGCAGGGAGTCACCAACAACAATCACCTGCTGCTTCTTGCAGGGGCTCCTTTTCTCCCTAGGGGGAGCAGCCTCAGGGCATGGAGCTGACCTCCTCTCTGCAGATGGCCCATCCTAGATGGGCCTTGATCCATGTCCTCATCTGTCTGATCTGCAAGGTCCAGGGCCTCGTACCTTCAAATACACAATGTAAAGAATTGAAGCCCTTTTTTTTTTTCTTTCTTTTCCCCAAGGCATAAAAATAAAAACCTTATAATTAATTCCAAACCAACAGTGTTCTAAAGAACATAGATGTAGAAGGCTATTATGCATTATCTTAATAGCAGAGTAGATGAATAGATACATACATGCATAAGCAGAGTGACAGAGAATGTACAAACATGAAGGAAACATAAGAATCAGTCTTTCACTGCTGGTTTCTAGCTAATGGATTTTGACAGTGCATGCACATCCAGATACATATCCACAGACATATCCAGAATCTTTTTGTCAGGTCTGACAAGAAAAAAACAAATCCAGACTAAGTACCAGGTGTGGTTGCTCTGACCATAAAGCAATTATGCTAATCAATCAGACCACTTGAGAGAAAAGAATAGTTAGTACCTGCGGAGCAGAAGAAGGTACCAGCAACTTAATTGCTGTGGAAGAAGGAGAGAAGAGTGTCCTTAACACTAGCTTAATGGGTAAGGTCATCTGACCTTTCTCATGGTTGTTGAATCTA
This sequence comes from Eudromia elegans, assembly GCA_003342815.1. Taxonomy (NCBI): domain Eukaryota; kingdom Metazoa; phylum Chordata; class Aves; order Tinamiformes; family Tinamidae; genus Eudromia; species Eudromia elegans. Next base: position 664,808 of record PTEX01000318.1, read on the forward strand.
AGATYCTCTTTCTTTGAAACGCATTAGAGTTCCCATAAAGAACATTATCATTCTTTGCAAACCTCGTTGCCTTTGTATCCTTTGTCTCTAACAACTGTAGCATTCTTTCTAATATCTATATCTTTATAAAGTTAAAGTTCGTGCTCTGTGAAGAAAATGATCAACAGTGCTTTGAACGGCATTATCAGCATCAGAGGAAAGGTGGCAGAAAAAAAGACGCTGTTGCTGGGAGCCAGGCTGGAGACACAAAGGCAAATAAATAAATAAAGCCATCCTTGTCCCTGCCAACTGCTGTTGTTACCAATCCTGTCAAAGGGAAGGCTAGAGGGGCAAGGACATGTTGATATATGAAGTGCTGAAACTGTTCCCTGTGCCGCTGCATGTGCCATTTTTACCCTCTGGAATAGCGCTCTGCTCCAGTGGCCTACTCCAGCCCCTGAACAGGATAAGACATCAGCATGCCCACCAGCAGTATCTGATGACTTGAGGATTGTCTGGACTCATATTTTCTCCAGTTATTGGAGAGGAGGTGAATAAGTTGAGAAGCAGAGCTGCTTTGTAAGTTTTGCTGTGCAACAGCTTCAGCTTAGAACAGCAATGACACAAAACTGAAAAAAAAACAAAAAAACAAAAAAACCAACCTCTTGAAAAATATAGTCTGTCACTATACAGACTATGCTGTACTATACAATAMACATTATTTCTCAAAAAGAATGGCTGAACATATGCATTTACCTGGTATTTACAGACTGAGGACATGAAACACAAAGACTCTGGTACATGTTTAGGTGATATTATGGCTTGAGGATTCCTTAAAAACATAGCCATGATTTCTAAAATCACTTCTCTAAAATTTAGGTTCTATTAAGGTACTGAAGGGACTAAATTGACTTTCTAAAGAGCCAAATAGCTACAACCCCATTTTAGGTAACAGTCCTTTCAAAGACATATGCACCAATTATTTTCAAAGCTAAGTTTAGCTTAGCTGTGATGGAAGGGTTCACTCTAGCATACCAGAATAATATATAGGTTTGTATAAATTTATGCATCAACCCAACATATATATATATATATATAAAGGAAAAAAAAATGATGGGAACCATAATTACTTAGGAGAAGCAATATTTGCATAGAATGTAACACAAATTCCAAAAGATAAACTGAAATATTGAATAGAAATGCATGTGCTAGTTTATCCCCAGCAAATGCCAACAAAATATTTTTCTATACTGTAAAGTCATACTTTCTATGTGGAACACATTTCCTGTGGAGAAAAGAAAATACATAATTGAACTCTTAAGAAAACTCTTAAGAAGAAGTTTTGGGTACTGTTTTGATGAAACACTTCACTACCCTGTTTGCCAGCTATATGCTTCTTGGGGGGACCATTGTATCTTATCATTGTATATTATATCAGAATCTTCCAAGGTTATAAATGAGTGTATCTTGCACAATTATTAATAACCTGATTGCATTAGACTCCTGAAGACTTTATGGTCATTGCATTAAGGAACATAAAATCATAGAATCATAGAATGCTTAAAAGTGGAAGTGACCTCTAGAGATTATCTAGTCCAACTCCCCTGCTTAAGGAGCATGTGGCACAGGATGAGAAGTTTCATTTTATAAGATACCAGAATGTCTTAGGTTTCATATTTAGATGTAGGAGAAGGATTATTCAAATTGTAAAATATTATTAGCTTTATAGACAATACTGACCCTGCCTGGGTAGAATTCATAATGAAAGTCACATCTGAATGAAAAGGTTCCCCTTTACTGTCAGCAGAGTGCTACTTTTAAGGTACCTACTAGCTTATCTGTGTTAAAAACAGTATCAGCCAAGATTCAAGATTAAACACAACTTGGCATATACTATGAAAACAGAGAAATAGTGGAAARGAAAACAAAATGATAGGGAAAGAGAGTAACTCGATCATGACTACATGACAAATATGCAGAAAAAAGTAGGAGCCTTAAATAGATCTTCTTATTTCCCTTCCAGCATCCCAATGTCCCACTGTCTCTGCAGAAAGCAAAGTTTCACCTTTGCTCCCCAGAGGATAAAATATAGAACATTTAACAAGGCATTGGAGGAAATACTGCTCTACCTGTATAGAAAATTACAGTATAGCATTTGAGGAACTTGATCAGCAGAACAGCTTTTAAAAAGTTGCATCATATATTTGCATAAATGACTTTTGTCAAGGGTCCAACTGAAATAATTAATTCTTTCTATTTGATGAGTAAAGATAAAAATRTATATATTAAAAGATTAAAATTCATGCACTGTAATTCCATTTCTTGTCAGGAATTTGATAACAATGTGTTCTATTAATTTATTGAATTTTGACTGTCTATTAATTTTCTCTATATTWAAAAAAAAAAAAAATGCAGAGAAATTCCCATTTCTAAGTATTTCCTCCTTGCAGTAATGCCCTCAGATTGGAGGAAGGACAGGTATACTGGGAGAATCATACTTCTTCCTGTCGCCACAGCTGATGAGGCACATGAAACCATTGACTGTTGCTTGATTGTGCATACAGAACAAGCAACTGTTTGGAGGCACATTCTTCTTCTGAGATGAAATCATCTGCAGCTAATCTCAGTAGGTTTTCCTTCAGGACTGTATGTAAGAATACAGATTTTTTCCACTTCCTTCTTAAGTCCACACAAGTGGACACTTGTGGGCACAGCTTAAGTCCAAACAAGTGGGAAAATCTAAATAAACACACACAGGTGTATATTTTTTCTCACTAAATTATCCATACATTGTGTATACAACTTTTTAAACAATCCAAGATAGTATAAAAAAAAATCAGAAATTAAATTGAATGACTTTATCAAATTCTGCACATCAGAGGAAAGCAAYCATGTGGGGCAAGATGCACTTCTGCCAGCACTTGATTTTAATTATTTATTTGATAGGTATTTCTGGACAAACAGACTCAGTCACTACCAGATGTAGCATGTCTGTGTTAATAATCTGAGTTAATTGACTCTCCCTTTTGCMTTTTTCCAATTACCATAGATCCAAACTGAGTCTCCTCCTTTCTTTCTCTCTTTTGAAAATTCACTAGGTGGTTAGAAAGGCATAAACCAAAAGATTAGGAAGGATAAGGAATGTCATTAAAATGTCATTGCAATCATGATTAGGTGCCAGTGATTACCTTTGGTGAGAAACYGACAACAAAGAGCTTAAGAACTTTCTTATCGTTACTTGCTATTGTAGAGAGCTGATCTAAAATCTTTTTTTTATTTTTGAAAAATCCCAAGATTTAGAAAACAAAACAAAAGACATAACTTTGTCTAATCATATAATTGTGCACCTTAATGTTTTTCTCCAAACACAAAACAAAGGAAAGAACAGAGGAAATTATTTATGTATTCTATGCATGTTTAATACTCTGTTTGGGACAGTATTTTAGCTTTATTTTCTGATATTGGCAATTAGCATGTAATACTGATTTATAAATCTSTTCATAATGATACAACTCTAGCTAAAGAACTGAACATGCAAAAGCTAACTAGCACAAAGCCTCAATTATCAGTTGATTATAATCATTCCCTGTGAAAAGTGAGTTGTCATCAGCCCAGTAGTTGTAAGCAAAGTAAARGCAGTAAAAAAATACTGAGCAAAAATKATTTCAGTCAGTACAGGGAAAAGTYTTGTTTCTGAAGTTCAGTAAAATAAACCCGATTGTTTTTAGATGAGCAGAATTTATGCATGAAAATATTTTGTATAATAAAGAGCATATTTATCAAGATCTATGGCTATTTGTCTCCACTAATATAACTGGGAAAAAGCTAACTTTAGCCTTTCACTTATGTCACAACACAGATGCACTTGGAATATTTCATTCCATCATTCTTACTGCTATGTAAATATTGTCATTTGAACAGAATTTTCCTATTTTTAAAAAGATCTTTTGATTACGGAAGTGGCCTGGGACTCGTATACTTTGAGTCCCAGTTCTGCTTATATATTGGCCTAGATTTTCACACCTAATTTTAGGTATCTAATTGAAATGACAAAGTTAGGAAAAAAATCTCTTTAGGACTCTTCTAATGGTCAGCAGAGGGTATTTCAGATAACTGTAAGGCAAGTCAGGCTTCAAGTAATTGCTTAATTCATGCATTTGTCTGTTCATTTTGGGCAAGGATTTTTTTTTTTTTTTTCACAAGCAGAACACAGGTGAAACTCTCCATGCTATATTACTGAGACCAGGTTTCCTCCTCTCCTGTGCTAGGGATGAAAAGTGTTACCTGGTGTGCTAAGCACTAAGTGTGCAGGCAGTGCAGGTGTAGTGAGGTTCACCAGCAAGAGAAGTGCCAAAGCCCAGTCAAAAAGGTGGAGAGAGCAAGATCAAGCATTGCTGGTGAAGGGACAGGAAGAAGCACTCTGTTCTTGCACCTGTCTCTGTTAAACTTTTGCTAAATAGCTGCAATTATCTCAAACATCAGCCATCTTAGCTGGGTAGCTGTCTAAACAAGAGGTAATGTGAATGAAGTTGGGACTACATACCATTCACATTTGAAGTTCAGGAGCTTTATTCAAGCCAAAATTCATAACTGTTAAAAACAAATTGCAAGTTTTGTTTTGTTTGTTTGTTTTTGTTTGTATTTATAGTAGGAAAAAATTGGCCTTCTTCACTTTCCAACCTTCTGCCTAGATTATTTCTAGAGTTACATATTTTGAATTTGGAGTGTACACACTTTGGTGTGTGCTGCATAAGTCTTCATATGTTACCTGATGTGCATGAGCATATTGACTATTTAGCTAAATTATTATTATGAATAGTAACTGGGAATTGGCATTGAACAATTCGGAATTGTCAGGATTTGTGTATACATGCCTAGAAAAAGAAAAAATATTGTTTGTCACCATGCAAACATTCTAACCTGTCTAGAGAATTTTGAATACTAGCATCTATTTCAAGTATACCTCTCCACCCATCCTAGTACCTATCCAGACATGTAAAAAAAAACCTCTTTGGAGGTTCATGTACTAAGGATCAACAAAATCAACGTTTTTCTGCAGATGAACTTGTTCTTTATATTATTAATTCAAATCTTTACAGGAAGCCCTATTGCCACACTGCTCTGAATAGAAAAGTGACAAAAGACTGCAATGTATATCTCCTCACAATATTTCAATGAAGTATTGGACATCATTATTTATTATATTTACAGAATAATAAAACAATAAATAAAACAATAACTCTCTAGCTTGAGAGCTGAGAGCACATTGTAACACTTCTTCAAATGCTACCTTACTTGATCCAGATTAGATTCAGGCTGGGGCATACTGCTGAGCACTCTCAGCCTGTACGTGTTTAATTTCCCCGGAAATTAACAGCAGTTCAGCCTACATGGGCCTGGGATAGGACTGGGATAGGACTGGGCTCTGAAACACTGCTGACCTACAGAAATGTCATAGAGAGTAAAGCTAGATCAGATTTTTTGGCAGAAAAGGGGAATTAAAAAAGGTTTCTTCTGAAATCCTGACTAATCCCACTGAGTCATCATTCCTCTATGATGTTTTATGAGCGCTAATTGTTGAGGGAAATTAAGATTGCACTGGTACAGAGCATATGTTCCCAAATGAATGGTGAGCAAAGTATTTGTCAGAAGCTCCTATAATACTCTCATCAAAATCAATGAGCAAATATCCCAAGAATTCTAATAGTTTCTTGATCAAGCTCACTTTTTATCTATGCAGTCAACACCTGAGTCTTCTTTAACTCTCTCTCAGCTTCTCTGCCAAATAGATTGGTGCACTTTGGAGCCAGAACTTAAGACATACCACAGCTTTTTATGAACAATATGCCTTTAAAGCTGCCAAGAATGATACACTATGCCAAGATAAAACATAAGAAAACTAATTACAGAGACTTTCTTCTTAGAGTGTATGCATCCTTTTATACTTACCCTTTATTTCCCCCTGTTTTCTCCTTCTTCTTTTTTTTTTTTTTTTTTTTTTTTTATCTAGGGATATGTTAATACCTTAGAAGTCAGGCCTTGTTTATAAAAGAATATCTAACCTTTGTATCTAAGAGAAGAAATTTAAATAACTTATTCCTTACTAATACTGAGTTTCAATAGCAGCTAACATTTGCAGCTGTAGGAAATATTTTCTGGTGAATATTTCAGTATTGCTGGATTTTCTGCTTGAAACATGAAAGTATTATTTTAGTTTGACTAAAAAATCCTAAAGTGTTATTCTATTACTTATGAATTTATTAGTAATGGTATTGGCTTATTTCAAGGTAATGTTTGGAAATAAATTCTTCAAAAGTAGAAATAGTTCAAGAATAGTTGAGTCCTCAACAAAAGTACAAGTATCTCTGACATTGAGTTATCCATAAGATGTAGTAAAACCAAAACCAAACGTGTATATAGACTTTATTTTTCCCTCAGCCATTCATTTTGATGTTTTTGGAAGTTTTGAAGAGATTATGCTAATGAAGTTTTCCATATAACAAATGATATATTTGTTTATTCATAAAATGATCTTAATTGTAAAAAGGTATGAGTTTCATGTGTAGCATTATAAAAAGTGACATTTCACTCTTGAAAGTATAGAAACTTAAAATAGTTAATTATTTTGTTAACATTATCATTAATTTTACACCTTKTTATGGAAAAGGGGTGACATTTCAACTTTATTGCAAGTGTTCAGCCTTGGAATATATGTAAGAAAGGCCATTTTTCTTCTTGCTAATTAGGAAGAAATTTGTTGTTCTTTAAAACAGAAACAGAGAAGGGATAACTACTGTTAGTCAGCATGCAGAACAGTAATTTTATTCCTGCTGAAGTCCCACTGAAATATGACATAAGTTTCTGGGCAGGGAGGCACACTCCAGAGGAACGCATTCTCTGCATATGCTTTGTGATTCTGCATTAACTCCATCTTTTTTTTCCCCCGGGATTTTTTTTTCCTTGTTTTGCATTTTTCTCTTCAGAACATTACAATGAAAAATTCCCATGGAACATATTTTCTTCAAAAAGTATCCCCTTTTTTCTTCTTATGACAAACTCTAAGGATACAAAAGAGCAAAAGTTCTCCTCATAAAGAATCAGAAGATGAGCTAATTTTGTAAATAAGAAAGAAATTGCAACTTTAGATGATTCTTCAGGTTTATTTCTGCCTTTCAAATTTTATATATTCCTTTTTATAAAACACATTATAGTAAAACTGAAGTGAATTTGATGATTTGCAATATTTCTTTTGCCTTAATGAGATAAGTACCATGTGGTAAATTTGTATTTCCTGATGGATCACAGTCTTTTCAATATAAAACACCTCATAGATCAAGCAGTACAAGTATGTCTCCAATTTAGAAATGACCTTACATGATCCACACTGTTATTTTTCACTGTTCCATGTAAAGAATATGCTAGTCTTCTGCTGTCTATATATTTGTTAAAGTTCAAGGCAATTATATACAATACACCAAATGCAAGGATAGATTGTACTTGACAGTACATTTGGTCTAAATGAGAATAAATGGAACCTTGGAAGCTCAGAAAAAGAGCATACTGAGGAGTTCAGCAGCACAAATCATCAACACTACGCTAAGCTTTAATGCATGCTAAAATCCGGCAAATAATCAATCAGATTGCACAACAAAGGGTTCACTGAATGATAAACATACTGTCTCTTCCTGGGTTATTCCACATGGTGTGCTTCTTGATGCTGATAGTGTTGTAGAAGACACAAAACAGTATTATATTTTGATAAAAGCATATTTTTGAAAAGTGATAGTGTTAAAGAAAAAGAAAAAAGGTAAAAAAGAAAGAAAAAGAGAAAGAAAAAGAATCTTGTCTACTTCTTGCATTTATTTCACTCCATATCTCACATGCAACCAGTCATGTTCTCTCTTACTCGTATGATTTACTCAGAATAACAGCAGCCAACTATAATAGCCTTATCCCAAAGCTTTCTTAGTTTGCTTGGTCAGCAATGGCTTCCAGTTGCTAGATGTGGCAAAAAACCTTCATGTACTTTCCTATGATCAAAATTTCAAAATCCTTTAAAATCTTCAGTATAATGTAGGGTATAGATTTTTTCTTTTTCATGTGAATTAAAATATATCTCATTATAAATCAAACAAAAATACAAAGGACTAATATCTATAACTTTTGGAAAAAAAAATTATACCTCTTTCTAAATCTGAATTTGTGTGCCCCATGATTTAACTATTGTACAGGTTTAAACCTTTACCCTTTAGAGTGAGGAGTCCATTGGCAGCGTTTGTTCTCTGCTTTTTGCTTTACAGACTGCTTTGATGAAGTTAATAGACTGAACTCCAAGAAATTCCCATTACAAATCAGAAGATTTAGTGGCCTTTCTTGATTTCCAACTATGCAGTTTTTGTTGTTGTTTTTGTTTGGTAGTTTAGCCAGTACCATCTTATTTATAAGACAATTTATTTCTCAAAACAGTTTCTTCACAAGCTCATATATTTTGCATTTGTTTTTGTACTTATCTTTCATTTTGAATGAGCAGTGAACAAATCTATGATACTGTTGAAAATGACAGTTTTCAGAAAAAAATCATCTTGTGTAACTCTGATGAACGTAGTACCTGCACCCSAAATTTCGACTGCTTCCATCCACTGAAACAGAACAATATGTCATGCATGCTGCTAATTGAAGATCTTGTGACTAGCTAGAACCTACTGTGGAGTAAGACTATAAATTTAATGGAGTATATACATGTAGAAGATATGAAACTTAGCTTTTCTGGGATAGAAAATCAGGATATTGTGAAAGGCTTAAATACAACCCAGCACTTTGTTACTAAAACAAATAAAAAGCTTAAAAAAGAGAGTAAGTAAGTAAGTAAAATATTCTGCACAGATTCTGATACTCTGTATTATATATTATTCTGCTGTTTTACCTTGTTTATACCATCTATAAACTTGTATAATTAGGATAAACATTAAACATATTGACTGCTTATGTCTATTAACACTGAGTTAAAATTAAGAGCATTATGACTGAAATTCTTATTTGGAAAAAAAAATCTGCAATGCCTGCAAAGACTTGAACTGCTTTTGACACAGATATGAGTGCACTGAGAACACAAAATTTGCCAAATACCAAAGCAACTTCCATGTTATATAATATGAAAGTTGACTTTGCTGTAACAAGAACTGATCTCTCAAATACAGTATGGAGATCTAAGTAGGAAGAAACGTGTTATCGCTTCTGTAAGAAAATGACCATCATTAAATTTGCAGTTTTAGCATCCCTAATTACAAGTAGCAAAAACACTGGTAAAGAAGCAGCACAATGCACTTCACGACATGACAATATCACCTGATATCAACCACATTTTTTAAATTGAGCAGATGTGTTGATCTACAATGCAGATCTTCCTCCTGCTCTGGTAGGTTATGTTATATTCTTAGATCTAGATTTTTTTTTCCTGTTAATTTATACTGAGCAACTGCTTAAGATCTAGGATTTTTTTTCTCTAGTAAAACAGAATTTACAACATAGTCTATATTTATTCCATACCGCATTGCAATTATTTTCTGCATACCTGTGAAAGAAGTACAGATGAATCAAGTGTATGGAATGTGGCATATATGTGAAGGTGGGTTAATAGAGAGCAATAAATGTACTTTGAGATAGATAGAGAGGTTTTACCAAGCCTCACAGCCCACTGACTAATTACAGTGATTAAGATTACAGGCTTATCCCTGGTATTACTTCCTTCTCCTCCTTTAAGTAGGTCTTCCTGCTTCTTTCAGATTTCCCTTAATCCAAGAATATTCTTTTTAATGTTGTATGCTGTGCAAAATTTTTCTCCTCCTTCAAATCCTGCTTTAAGATTCAGCACTTAGTTAATCGTCAATATATAAACACTCATAAATTCATAATTTGACAGGGCTTGATTCCCTATTTCCTATACTCCTCCCTTTTCTCTGGTCAAGATTCAAAAACATAATGAAACCAAATTGTCAGGCTGAACATGGAGGTACATAGCGCTTCAGATAACCAGACATATTGATATTTCTTACCACATACCAGGGTACTTAAATTGGRCAGATTGTCTAGATGCCACGGAGAAATCGGGCCTGATTACTAAGTACTGCCACACAAACCTTGACACAGTGCAACACCAGCCTTGGCATCCAGGAATCCTAATTTGTAAGCTCCCTCCTCCCCAGTACTTCTTGCTGTAAACAATGACTACACAGATGACAATGAGCAACAAAGAAAGATCACATCAAGTGCTGTCGTGATTTAACTAAAATGCATGTTTAATATGAGAAAAAAAAAAACCTATAGATAGGTTTCTCTGTTTTCATATACTTTCATAGCAACTTTATGAACAAATAAAAATAAGATTTGTGCTCCTCAAATTGAAGACTGTGGAATGGATAGTGAATATTGAGTGTTAGGTTTAGATGAGGCAAATTTGGTTTTATTCTCCTGTTGCCACCCTCTTTATATCTTTGCAGTGAAATGCAATGCTTCAGATCTGCAAAGAACAGAATGTGGACATATTGGTCCAAAGGAGAACAGTTCATCAAGGCAATCAATCAGAAGCAATCTTCTGTAGACAAAGGGAGGTATAAATTCATCCTTCAAACCAGAAAGACTTAAAAAGTAACCACTTTGTGGTGGAGCACCTGTTCTGCATTCTTGCATTACAGCCATTTATACTACTATTTTTTAAAGAACATTTCAAGGACAGAAGGAAAATCTCATTAATAAACCAGGATATGACACATACAAAGAAGTCACAAAAAAGTTAGACTTGTCTTTTATTTTTCTTCTTCTTTCATTTTTTTCTTATTTTTCATTTCATTTGTCACAGACAGTGGCTATTCTATCACGCTGTTAAGATGCATGCAGCATGGTTTGATGCGTAATATCAAGCAATATCAACTATTGTAGACTAGTTACGAAAGGGTATGAAAAGGGTTTTCATGGTTGTTTTGCTACTGTATAAGCTGAGAAAATACTTTGCTTTAACTCAGCTTTCCAGATATTGCTGTCAGACTCCTTCTGAGGTGTTTCTGGGGGAGGGTAGCAGATTTCTTGCTTTTTTTTTGTTTGTTTGTTTGTTTCTGGTACATAAATATTGAATGTATGTCTATCAAGTGCTTCACAGTAATTAAAATTTGTCTAATGTTTAAGGTGGTTTTGGTTTGTTTGTTTTTTTATATTCCTAAATGCAAAATTTATTGCCACTGGAATTTTAGACATATATATTAAGGAAAGATTCCCTGTTACTCATAAGTATGATGTCCTGTTCTGAAATTTCCTGAAATCATTCAGCCTAGTGAAGCATGATAGTCTGTCATCACTTGCAGAGACACTTGTTTTCTACTAAGATACCGGTAATATTTTAGTCATAATTATTTCTGTTATTGTCATTGTCACAGAGAAATAAGTTTCCATAAATATACAAAATTCAGAAGCGTAGACAGATTTAAATCAGATTTACAGAAACTTCATACTTTATACAATTACCATTTCATAATGTGGAAAATAAAATAAATAAAAAAAAAAACACAAACCAAAAAAATCCTCCATCTCCTTTCACCTTCCTAGTATTTTCTTTCTGTGTGCATATGTAGTTCTGCATGTAAATGAAGAGCCATATAATTTTATGAATGAAACAAGACTGCCATCTACAGACTATACAGGATAAATGTTTTAAAGTCTAGAAGTGGAATATTTTGTAAAGCAATTTTGAAAACAAAAAGTATATTATGCATTTTTGATGTTTTGTTAATCTTTCCTAAAGTTCAGTTCCTGAGAAAGTAATTTGCAGTTGAAAATTGTATTGCAATCCCTGTGTTTAGGCTTTTGCAACACTTGTGCAAATTCAAGTCAGGAAGCTCTAAATTTCTTCGCTAAAAAATAAATAAATAATAATAAGAAATCTGACTCTAAAAAAGATTATTCATTTAAGTATTATTTCTATGCAATAATAGAATTTAAGGTATGATTTCACTGATTACATAAAATGTAATTTTATTTTTTCAGCAACAAGAATACAGTCATTTTTGATGATATTAATTATAAATAAAATGGAAATGAAACAACAATAAAAAGCCCCAAAGCTGGGGACCTTGTATGTATTGTACTGTATACATTGGAAAATACAGTTTCCTTGGATCCCCATTCATTCTGTCTGAAAAAGAACAAGCACACAAATGCATAATCCAAATACTTCAACAGCCATTTCAATTGAACTTTGGCCATATTTGTTGGCAAAACTCCTGCTGAAATTAATGAGAGTTTTGTGTAAGAAATGATAGCAAGATCATGAATTGTAATCGAACACAAACTCCTAATAGAAATCATTATTTTGCTAATGATTACACTTAAGCTGATTGTGACTCACTAATAGACAGCGGATTGTTTTTTGTGGGTATAATTTTTGGTTAAAAAAAAAAGTAATATATTTTTATATATATACATATACATACATATATGTTCACATATACACACATATATATACATACACATGCACGCGCACACACATATATATATGTTTTTCTTTCCTGAATGCATCTGAATGCATTCTTCCAAAAGAATAAAAGGCTAAAGGAATGAGCTATTTGCTGCCTTCCATTGTCTATGATGTGGTCATGGAGAAAATCTCCAGGCTCTTATTTGTATTATGAGCCAAAGGAGGAGAGGCTCATATAATTTTAAAATTCCTATCTGATAATTCCTATCAGATTAAAAGGAAGAAAAAAGAAGAATTTTATGAAGATGGTCACGCACAGACATGGCTTCACCAAAGACATTGCAATGGGGTTAAAAATGTGATTGCATCCTTGATAACCTGATCTAACTTTGAAGACCCTAGTTTGAGTCAGAGCAAACTTCTAAAAAAGTTTTCCAGATCTTTCCACAGTTTCAGAATTATAGTGAAGATTTTCTCAGCAATTTTTCCAAATAAATCCTTGTTGATTTCAATGTGATTTGGATCAGGCACTACAAATCAGATGCTACTGTGTTCCTTTGAACCCCACACCTGCGAATGTCAAGAATAAAGGAAAAATGCAAACTCAGTGCTAAACAGAAATCCATTCCTGCCTTGTGGAGTTAATTAGCAATTGATTTAAACTAGCTGTAAACACATATTTGCTTTTAATGATTCTGAACAGTGTTCTTTTGGGATCAAGTTTGAAAACATAACTTAAAAAACAAAACAAAGAAAACAGCCAACTCAATTGTTTTAAACTCTTCTTAACTCATGTTTTGAAACTTTTAATGATAACATATTAGCCACACAAGAAAACAAGTAAACAAAAATAGGACCTAATGCTATCTAAGTTCACTAAATGGCTTGTGACATCGATTTATAGTGCAATTTATCATAAGATACAGATAAGAAACGGGAATGGGTAAACTGACAGGTTTAACTGATTACACCAAGTAAAAATACAAGAAATGTATTTGCTGGTGAGGCATTTTGGAGTAGAATTGTGCATGTCTTAAAAATGGAATTACAAAAGGGGAAAAAAAGCAGTTATAGCAAGACTAGTGCAACTCAAGTTTTGAGAGGTTTTGTGTGTGTGTGTGTAAGACACAGAATATAAAAAAGAAACAGGGGTATAAAAAAAGCATGATGGCATGATGCAGTGTTCTCTGATCTCTTTTTTACAATGACCTTCAAAGGGGATAGGAAAAGAGAATCCGTTGTCTGAAAATAAAGGTGGCAAAATATTTGAAGAATCTTATGTGTTGTTTAAATGCCACTTTATAGAAAAGGAGATTAGCCTGTGAATCTCTTTTACCACACAATAAGTTTCTTTTGAAAAATCAATGCTTTGCCAAGCCTTGACCAGGATGCTCTGTGAATGTGCTGTGAATAGGGAGGTGTTAGTAGAAGGAGAATGTAACTGCAAGTCTGTGATTGCTTCACAGGATGTGAGGGTGATCTTGCACTGGACTGGAAAAAAAGCAAAGGATACCTCTCTGAACCACTTTTCCCTCTCTGTGAATCCGTAACTTGGATATTGCAGCATATCTTTTCCCTAGGCCTCTGTCTGACCATCTTTTAACCAGGGTGAGAAAAAAAAAAATACATGCAGTTCAGCTGACTGACACCATTGCAATTAATTTGATAACAAAATAAGAAAATGGTGTTACTAATTGTTTTATTTTGAATATTTATTACATGCAATGTGAATTTTGAGGGGGGGGGGAAAGTGACCAGGATGGCCACAAAGTTGTTGCAACATTTTGTTGTAGGTTTGTGAATTTCAGTTACTGAAGTATTTTCACAAGAAAGGAAAATATTGTTTGCTTTTGCTACCTGTAGTTTAATCTGCACATGAACAAATGACAATCTGCATGAGAGAAACAGCTGGAGACATTAKATTTACCATCTCCAAGTACACTCTACTGAAATCATGTAGATACAGAATAGTCTAAAGGGAAATGCAGAACATTCTCACCGGTAGCTTCACAGGACTTACTTGAATTTTCTGAAGCAGTATTAACTATATCTGTTCATATATACAYCTGTCTCTATACACACACATATAGTTAGTGTTTGTGTCTATGTATATTCAAACAGAACTAGGCACATAGAATAATCTGTCATTATTTGGTGTGCCATCTGTGCATATGCAGAACCGTTAACATAAATGCATGCACATATAACTTTGATGTGATTTTTACACTAGGATAAATTGGTAGACAACTAGTTATTCATTTAATAACATTTTAAAGAACAGAAACATTGATTTGGCACTTGACTCCCTTTGAATGTCAATGCAAATGTCAATGGAAAACCAAATTCCCATTTCTGGGAAGCATGTCAAGTGCTCACAGAATCATACAAAATGACTAAGGCTGGAAGGCACCTCTGGAGATTATTTGGTAAAAGCCTCATGTTCAAAGCACTGCTAGGTAGAGCAGGTTGCCCAGGACAGACCCTAGCTGGGTTTTGAATATCCCCCAAGGGTCCATAAAGTCTCTGGACAAGTGTAAGTAATTAGGATATTTTGGGCTTTGAATGTAGATGCAAAGTAACAATTTAGTCTTGTTGTTGTTCAAATAAAAATATGTTCCTTTTCAGGAACATACTCACTTCACATACTTCTAAAATATTCTGATTACATTCAGTTAAATCATTCACTTTGGGTGTGATTCACCCTGTTGGGAGAACTGTCAGCATGACACATAATATTTTAATTTCATGTAATATGTTAATGTAGTTGGACTTTTTGCATACAGGCCCATTTCTACTCCATAGAAAGAAAACAGATTTAAAACTGATTGAAATATTTCATTGACTTAGATATCAAAGTACTTGTGGTTCCGTGATAGGGAAGGCTGGAACACAAGAGGTCTGTCATCTCTGCAGGAAGAAGGTGGATCCTGCACAGTGTCCTGTCCCAAGATCAACATATAGACACAGAAGCTCTTAGGTTTAAAATGTAGTTATTCAGAGAGATAGAGAGGAGTGGTATCAGAGAATGGCTGTGGTTTTAAGTGGTAGATACAATCCTAGCCTGGATACCTCAAGTGCCTGAAAAGAGGAGAGATAAATCACACGTCCCTTATTGGTTATAGCCTTAAAACACCATCAGAAAAACACATTGCCTCCCCATGCCAATGCAAAATAGCTGTTGCAGTTTGTGCATTATTGAAATATTAACAGTAAGCTGTATGACTGGAAGGGACTTGCATGTTGACCATCCACAGCCATAACACATGGCATACAGTACTTCTTTTCATTATGCTTGCAATCTTCTCTCAGCAATAGCCACAGTAGTGATTTACACAGGGAAACAACATATGCCTGTTGCTTTCTGGGACAAGCTATATTTTTCACAGATGCAGCTAGCAGGGGAAGTAACAGCACTTCAATAGCTATGTATTATCCACTGGAAATATCTGGACCAAATTTGAGAGCTTAGTATCTTAATGACATATCTTAATACTTGATAAAGTGAAGATTATAGTTTGAAGAGCTTCTTTTTGAAGAAGTGATCTTCTTATAGGGCTTAAATGTGGAGAAATGTTCAGTAGATTGTTTCATATCAAAGTAGATATATTTTCCCAAAGTAATCCAAAGATTAACATTWTGGGAGTGGGGAGAATTAAGATGCATATATGCAGATATATCTTAATGAATCTGTAGGTATGTAAAGAGTAAACATGCTGATTTTGAGACACTAGCAGTGTAGGTCCATATACGGTTTGTTCTGGAATGATGAACAGTCTGATAGTATAATATTGTGATGTGATATCTTTGTTTCTAATTGCAGTAAGTTGGTAATGCCAAGAGCAACCTTTAATCCAGAATCATAAAATTGTTAAGGTTTGAAGGGATCTTTGGAGATCATCTAGTCCAATCCCCTTGCACACACAGGGTCATCTGCAGCACGTGGCACAGAGTGGCATCTAAGCGGATTTTGAAGATCTCCCAAGAAGGAGACTCCACAACCTCTATCGATAACCTGTTCCAGTGCTCTGTCACCCTCACTCTTAAGAAATTTTTCCTTAAGTTCCTATGTAACTTTTGGTGCTTCAGCTGTGGCCGCTCAGTTTCCTCTAGTCCTGTCGCTGGCCACCATCAAGAAAAGGCTGGCCACCACTGAGGCTGGCCCCATTCTCCTCACTCTCTCCCTTAACCTTATAGCATCATTGTGTTTATTGGGTGCAAAAAGTGACTAACTCAAGAGGAAAAGTGTGGTACAGTCTGGTCTTGAAGGCTTCTTTTTTGCAAATCTGTGCTTGAAGATACGCGCCATTAGCATTTTATGTTTTCTTACAAATTTTAGACAATGTGTTAGGAGATGTCTCAGATATTTAATTGTTAACCATACATATGTTTTCTCTAGCACATATCAGAGATTTTACTCAAATGCACTTATTAACTATATCTCTGTCTCATTGTTTTCCTATGTTTCTATATTTTCTGTTTTTAGATTCTCAGTTCTTCTAATGGGCTGGGACAGAAAATAAAACAAATAAACAAAATAAAATAAAACACAACAAAAATGTAAACTTTTTTTTAAAGCAATCGCCTAAATCATATTTAGATATTAGAGTTTTTCTTTAATTTGCAAAGGACATTTGAAAGATATCTTTCTTAACCTCTCTCCTTTCTCGCAAATGTCCTTGCAGTTAGCTGTATTACAGCTTGAGTTCAAATGCTAATCTGTTTTTGAAATGTTAAATTGCATTTCAGATTCTATCTTAGACATAAGGGTATTTTTCTTTTCCATTATTTTTTTTAATCTCCTCTGTAGCATGAGATTCCATGCTATATTTTCACAGTGATAATTGCTGATGTATCATATTCTGGTAATAAAATTGAAAGGCACCAGAAGAATACAGCAGAGGAAGATCAAACTGAAGTATGAAATCGAAATGGCTGTAGGAAAACTGGAAATGATTTTTTTTTTTTTTGTTTTGTTATGTTTTGTTTTCATTGCTGAAGATACTATGATTGAGAAAAAGAAAAAAAAGTAGAAGACAAAAAAAAGTAAAATGAAAAAGGGAAGGGAAGAGGAGAGGAGAGGAGAGGAGAGGAGAGGAGAGGAGAGGAGAGGAGAGGAGAGGAGAGGAGAGGAATCCAGAGGGAAATAAGACTGAGCCACAATGACTTTCCTGGGGCTGCATGGTTGCAGGAAAAAAAAATGGAAATTGTGAGTCATTTTTTTTATGCACTGGTGTGGTAATGTGATAACACTGTGCTGTCTCTCCCTTATATGAAGACACAAGACTTGATTTAATTCATAAAATTCCTCTCTAAAAAGTACCTGAGCTGGATCTTTCCTATTTTTCTCCTTTAAAACATTGACAGCTCATGAATTGCACATAAAATTATGATAGCCATGACACTTTCTATCCTGAAAGATCCTGTCCAGTTTCTCTGATGGAAAAAGAGAAACTATCAACAATGCCAAGTTTTACATTCAGTCAAGATACCTCAAGTGCATCATACAAGTGTTGAAAAGCCACAAGATGCACAAAATTATTAGACAAATTGTGCTTCATATTACCGGAATTATTTCACAAGTGATCTCACCTGTTATTTTAGTATGTATAGAAAAGATAAAAGCAACAGTATTATTAAAGATAATTAAAAATGAATGTGAGTACCATTTTATCAATGATCTATGCATCGGCCTATGTGTATCAATCAATAAGAGTCCTTAAGATTAATCATTCCCATTTTACCTTTGATTTTTTTTTCTTATTTCCTTAAGTGCATGGGAAAGAAGGGAACTGTTCCCCTGCAGAATAGGCTGTGAATCAAAAGAGTTCAAAGAATGAGTGGCAGGAAAAAAAAAAAAGGAAAGAAAAAGAAGAAACAAACAACCCCTCCCCCCAAAACCAGCAGTGTTCAAATAGTTTTAAATACTTAACTGAATATATGAATCAGAGAATACATAAGATTCTGGATGTCAGAATAAAACGATAGTAAAATTTATATTCTAACAGAAGAAATTATTTCAGCAATGATATTCTGCATTTTAATATGTTAAGAAACATTAAAATAATTAACAATTTAACTAAAAGTTAAATAATGGCAGTACAAGGATTAAATTCATTCCAGCTTCAGATATTGTGAAGAAGTAGTATCATTTTTGCATTGCAAGTAGAATCTCAGAGCACAAACGCCTGAAGAAAGGCCATGCCAGAAAAACACTGCTCTAGGGAAAAGCTCTTCTTCTGTTATCAGTGAAATAAAGTTTCATTACTACAAACAAGATTACAAATAGTTATCTGAGTCAAAGCAGATTAGAACTTAGCCTAATATTTACATTCTGTGATTGTCTAAACCAGGTTGATCTTTTGTAGCCAAGTCTAGAAGTGGAAGTGAGTTCATTGCTCCTACAACTTTTCATTCATTTAATACTCTTCCCTTTGTCATTTTTTTAAACTTGATTACATTCCCTCTGGCATTATTCAAACACAATTGCTACCTTTTTTATAAAACATCTCAGTCACCAGTTCCAGTGGCTGAAGAAGAAAAAGTAAGACATTGCTGCTAAGATATTGTCCTCCAGTAAATACCCCTATCTTACACTCTTGATAAGATACAATAAATGAAATAAGTTAATAACTGAATGTTTGAGTGAGCATGGTTCTCTCTTGGTTTTACTGAGCTGAAGAATTTAGTTTAGAGTTGAGTCAAAGAAAAATAAAGGTATGGCATTTTATATGACTTATGCATTAAAGTGTCCTGGACTACCTAAACAGACATAATTACAAATAATGGTTACAACCATTTCTTACTGCTGTCATATATATTTCTCTTTTTATCTTCATCACGAAGATAAGATACAGGGAGAATGCTGAAAAGAATATTCATTATATTATAAATTATAAAAATATTATTATATTATAATATATTATGTTACATATAATATATTATAATATTATATTATAAAAATATTCATTATATTCTTGAAACTCTTCTCTATTTGCACTTGCTACTTGTAGAGTATTGCTTCATAGAATTTCAGGTTTAGCTCATATTCTTTTACTTCCCATCAGATCCATAGTCTCTGTTATTCAAAGCCACTTGGAATCAATCAGATGGTTGGAAAATTTCTAAAGAGAATGCACACTTCAGTTGCTTTTAATAATAAAGGATTGTATTCAAATATTTATGAGGACCTTTCCAAGTCTATATTTTATTTTTCYTTTCAAATGTCCTGAATCATATATAAGAATTTTAAATAGTATGCAGAACTAACATGCAGTTCTGATTTTTTCTTTCCAAATACTCACCTTAAGAGTCTCCCTGGAAGAGCCTAGGGAAAAGGCTCACAATGAAAATGTATAGCCAGTCTTACAGACCACCTTCATGGATGTTAAAGAGAACAAGGCATTGAGTGAAGTATCCTATTTAATTATGGTCTAGTTTTGTAGACCTAGGTACAATAAAAAAAACTAAATCTATGATAACTCCACATGCAAAGCAGTGAACTCAGCTGCATTTTCAAACAGTCAGAGATAGAGTCCTCATCTATAGGCAGAGTATGTTTTTGGTTTGAATATTCACTAAGTTCATGCATTTCAAGACTACCTGTACTTATGCCTATGCCAATCCTTTCCCTAGCTTTGTGTCTCTAGAGCTCTTTAACTTTTGCTTTTGGTCTAAGTGTTGATCTTGTCATATATTCAGAGCAATACTAGTGTAAATTTGGGCATCATTTTTTATTAGTCCATATGGAAACAGCAGCATATGTGAAGAAAAAGCCAACCTCCTTCTAACTCCACTTCAATAAGYGCAGCAGCTGAGGCACCAGAACAGAATTATAAGCAAATCTTTTTTGCTAGTGAGATGAGGATTAGACACTACATATTAAAACAGGAAAGACCTGGGAGGATAGCAGTAATGAGGCTGATTTTGTCCAATATGGTACATGAACTCAGTAAAATTAAATGGATCTAACTTTATTTCAGGAGAATAAAATTCATTCATATTAAATACTATATCTCTGGAAGTATACTAGCATGATGTAAATTATTAAACCTATTACATTTAGCTGCTTACTTTCATATGCCCTTAAGTAAGAAATATTGCAATACATATAGGACATTTGTACCAGTTATGTTACACATATTAAAGAATATCTTTATACAAATGAATACTGAGGATACTTCTTTTAAAAATCTTATTAATTTACATGCATAAGCTGTATAAGTTAAAATGTGTTTGTGAGTTATGTATTTGTATATATGTCTCTATACTTTCAAGTACTTTTTATTCCTGTTTAGATTAGAAGTGCCTTATCTTTCAGAAGAATGTTTTTACATCTTGGGTCAGTAAAAAGCATTCTGGTTCAGAGACTCATTTTGTCATTTATCTGTTCAAGACAGTCAAAACTTTTTTTTTTTTTTTTCTCTGCTCATGGCAGTGGAAATTAAAGAAAGACTTTGCACTTAAGAAAAATAAAAAGTGCAGTTCTGGGCTCACCAGTACAGGAGGGACGTGCAGCTCTTAGAGAGCGTTCAGAGACGAGCAGTAAAGATGATTAAGGGACTGCAGGAACTTTCTCGCCAGGAAAAACTAAGCAAGTTGGGCCTCTTTAGCCTGGAGAAGATTGAGAGTGGATCTTATGTATAAATACCTGAGATGAGAATGTAAAGAAGATGGGGTCAGACTCTTCTCGGTGGTGGCCTAGTGAAAGGACAAGGGGTAACGTGTATAAATTCAAACACAGGCGGTTCCATCTCCATGTGAGATGGAACTCTTCTTTAGTTAGGTTGACAGAGCAGTGGAATAGGCTGCCCAGAGAGGTTGTGGAGTCCC
This sequence comes from Eudromia elegans, assembly GCA_003342815.1. Taxonomy (NCBI): domain Eukaryota; kingdom Metazoa; phylum Chordata; class Aves; order Tinamiformes; family Tinamidae; genus Eudromia; species Eudromia elegans. Next base: position 686,079 of record PTEX01000318.1, read on the forward strand.
TTCTGTGGAGATCTTTCAAACCTACCTGGATGCTAACCTGTGCCTCGTGCTTTAGGTGTCCCTTCTTGAGTAGAGAGATTGGACTAGATGATCTCGAGAGATCCTTTCCAACCTCAACTATTCTGTGATTCTATGAAAAATCTGTCGGGACTGTGTAGTGATTCCTAGTACATAGTGTTTAATAAAAGCTCCCCCACCCTGTCCCCAACAAAGCAAAGAAAAAACAACCAATCAACCAAAATAAGCACAAATGCATACAGTTTGGTTTTGATCAATTAAGAATCCTAGTATATTCTTCCAGATTAGTTATTTTCAAAAACCCAGGCAGAGGTCTTCAGTACTAGATTACTGTTATTCTTACACAGGTGTTTAAGGATGTAGATAAAAGACTGATTAATATGCACAAAAATGGGATACTTAATGGGATTTAATTATCATAGAGCTATGTGGCTCAGTTCCCAGCATCTAGTCCCTGAATCTTTGCAGTTGGAAAAAACCATATCTTTCATATCTGGATTTTTTTTTTTCAGAGTAGTCATAAGCAGAGTTGTCTGCTTCTTATATCTTCTTATACCACTTCCTGACTCATCAAGATATCATCATACATTTTAATAGATTAATCCTCACCCCACATCTTAAAAATAAACAAATAAATACAAGGTTAATGGGAAGACTGTTGTTGGACATTTTGATTTGCTAACTCCTTTCCTAATAAAATATGTCTTTCTGAAAGTCCTGAGCAACTGATAAAAAAAATCACATGGAATATAATTAAATGGAAAATTGCTTCAGTGTAGAAAAAAAAATGGTGAAGCAATTAATTCAGTGACATTTCAGAATCAGTTAAGCATAAGCAGTCAAAGCACTACATACTATTACACTTTTCACATATTCCACTCTTAGTTATAATGACGTGTGCTTTAAACATCATACCTGAATCTATGTTGAGCACCAATTTTCATCACAGTCTTTATCTTCCCAGCTAGATGCAATGTGCTGCTATTACAGGCGTCGGCCTTTGTACTGTTCACTGTCATCTTAACTCAGCTGACAGATGAACTTAAATTAAAAAATAAAAGAAAGAAAGAAAGGGAGAAAGGGAGAAAGGGAGAAAGAGAGAAAGAGAGAAAGAAAGAAAGAGAGAAAGAGAGAAAGAGAGAAAGAGAGAAAGAAAGAAAGA
>PTEX01000318.1:687390-727391 GCA_003342815.1 Eudromia elegans
AGAAAGAAAGAAAGAAAGAAAGAAAGAAAGAAAGAAAGAAAGAAAGAAAGAAAGAAAGAAAGAAAGAAAGAAAGAAAGAAAGAAAGAAAGGAAAGAAAGAAAGAAAGAAAGAAAGAAAGAAAGAGAGAGAGAGAGAAAGAAAGAAAGAAAGGAAGAAAGAAAAAAGGCATGTTATATATGATCCTCATACTCAGGTATTGCTTGGTTAGAGAGATGTTGTTTTCTCCTCATTGCATGAGTGTAATATTTTTATTACCTTAAGCCTAATTAAAGGATTAGAATACATGACATCATGTTTCTTTCCCAGAAAACCCTCCGGCTCTTTTATTTGTTTGTTTGTTTGTTCATTTATTTTCTAACCAAGTGCATATTTGGTTATCTCATGTAAAATACCATTTCTTATCCTGCTCTCCTAATGCACAGGAAACACGGATATAAAAATCACTTTGCTGCTGGATAAATGATGCTACTGACTCCATTTTGGCATAAATTAAATTAATTTGATAAACACTGTATTCTTATGCCTATGGAATCAGGCATGGCAAGTAATACAGTTAAAGAAATAAACAGTGTGCTGAACTGCTCAGCACTGCCAAAAATCGTGATGCTTCTGGCCACACAGAGGAACTTAGCATTAGCTGCCAGTGATATGTAATAGGGAAAGCTCTAGATACCACAAGTATCCAAGGCTAAAGGGCAATGGTATAGGGATTTCAGTATCTAAGTGCTTATAAGGTAGTTGCTTAACTGCCATGCTTGTGAATTGAAGTAAAGTTTACTAGACCGGAAGATAACTCATTAGATTCACACAGAGGCAGAAATATGTGGAAAATATGACGGGTTGGGGGAAAGCAGCTAATTAGCTTCTAGGCTTGTTACAGTCTTATAGAGGGGGCAGTTATCAGAAAAAATATGATTTGGGAAAGTGTTTCTCCAGTCCTCATCACTGATTAAAAGTTTCAATATCAAGGACTGCAGAAAGAACTTTTGGATGAGACTTTTTGACTGTTATAAGAGCAGGGCTGCTGGGGAAGGCAGAACATCTGTAAATTGGTTTAGGTGCAAGAATTTAGGCACATTTTGGACACAGAGTTCCTGCAGCACTCAAGGATCTCCCAATTTAAAACACTTCACTAATTCCTCACCTTTGTTGTCCTCATTAAAGTAAGTAGACTTTGGATACATATTTCCTTGGATGCATATCTTCCATTATGGCACATATTTCAAAAGTATGCGTGAAAGACATCATAAAATTGGATGTAGAAGACAAAGGGAAAAAGAAAGAAATTTTACACTTGTTTATTTTCTTAATTTGTAGTTAATCCTTTTCCTTTTTTCTTCTTTTTTTTCTTTTTCTTTTTCATTTTCTCCTGTATTCTCAATAGCATATGTAAATATGTAAATACAAGTGTAAATCTAACAAATTAATTTAAGGAAGAGGATGTAAGTCAGTGTACTAATGACTGAAAGTATTTGTAAAATAACTGGAACAAGCCAACTTTATTGTTAGCAATTCAGATAGCAACTATTCCATTTGCTCTGAAAATGTTGCTTAGTGACACCCCTAGAAGGAAGAAATAAATTCCTCACTACTCTCAAATGGCTTCAAAATGTCAATTATGTTTTTCTCACTCACCTTTACTGCAGAATCCCATACTCTTAGCAATTCTCACAAAATAAAATGTCATGTGTTTTATAATATTTCATAACTGATTAATAATTTTTAGCTCTTTTTATAATCAATTTATTTTCAGGTAGAATTTGAATCAAGGAAAAAGCTAGAAAATAGAAACCGTTATCTGACTTCCCTTTTTAAAAAATATGGTATTTTACTAATTGTTGAGTTGTTTGCTTGATTAAACCCTTTTTGATTGAAACAAAGTGGAAAGGGAATAGAAGGGAAGGGAAGGGAAGGGAAGGGAAGGAAAAGGAGGAAAGAAGAGAAAAGTTTTATAAATCTCTCTAAACTTACCTACAAGAATAAATTTGCATTTTCATCAATATTTCTTTTTGCAAGCTATATATCCCAAGTAATGGTGCTGTTCTCTAACAGCCTCCTAACGACTACCATTACTGATATTTTGGCATAAAGCGACACAGCAGCAATCTGTATGGGAAACTCCTTTTGTGCCCCTGCCATTCACAAGCACAGCTAGGGTGTCAGCAAAAGCAGAAAATCAGTGCAAGCTATTAGGAAAAAGAAGAGGTTCACGTACACATGTAGGAAGAGATGATTGAAAGAGCAAAGGTCCATCAGCAAAATCACTGTTTAAGCTACATATGCTAACACGCCTGCTTCAGATGGCAGATTCTAGATACCTTAATTCTCTTATCTGAAGCAGACAGCCATTTTGACTAAGAGTACTTGATCTTCTAAAGGTAATCAAGGGAGCATGGGGATTTTATACTGTGAAATTTAAGCAGGCTAGAAAATGTAATAGAGATTATTTATCTCAAACCAAACATCTTAACAGCACTCTGGGGACTGATACACTACACAAAAAATAAAATAATACTCCTTCAAAAGTTTTTCTCAATTAGAATGCATTTAATGTACCACTTCTGTGCATCTTAGAAACTAGGAAAGAATGGTGAGCTATGTTTCTTGAAACTCCTTTTTGGAAATAGAATATTCTATTATGCAGAGGTTTATGAAATTATGATATGGTTATAACAGATTCAAGAAGAAATCATAAAAAAAGGTAACTGCAGATCTGAGAGGAGGAAAACTTTTTCAATAAATGTTGTCATTATGTAAACATTTTGGTGCTGAATATTAAAGATCTAATTCTGCTCTTACTGAAATAAGCATCACCACCTACTGCACTGATAGACAACAAAAAGTTTATAGAGATCTTTATTTTTCATCATTTAAAGTATAAATGAAAAGCTTTTACATTAAAATAGTATCTAAAAATCCATGCATATTCTGTAATTGTTTCTAATTTGGTGAAAATTCTTATAAGACTTGAACAGACTGGAAGACGCCTATAGAGTACAGAACAAGCTTCCCATAATCCAGGAGGTAACAGGCCTGTTACCCCACTTGGATACCCATAAATCTATGGGCCCATTATGGGGCCACCTGAGGGTTCTGAAGGAGCTGGTGGAAGTGCTCTGCAAGCTACATTCCACTGTCTGTCAGTAGTTCTGGTCAGCAGGAGAGGTCTCAGACAACTGGGCACTGGCCATCTGGACACCCATCTACAAGAAAGGTCATATGTAGGATCCAAGGAAGTACAGGCCTCTCAGCCTGACCTCAACAATGGGAAAAGTTATGGAGCAGATCATCTTGAAGGCGATCACACAGCGCGTGCATGACAACTGGGAGATCAGGCCCAGTCAACATGGGTTCATGAAAGGTAGGTCCTGCCTCACCAACTTTCTAAGACCAAGTGACTCATCTAGTGGATGACAGAAAGGCTGCACATGTGGTCTACTTGGATTTCAGTAAGGCCTTTGACGCAGTCTCCCACTCTCTTCTCATGTAGAAGCTGGCAGCTCATGCCTCAAACAGGTGTGCTCTTCACTGGGTGAAGAACTGGCTGGATGGCCAGGCCCAGAGAATCATAGTGAATGGACTTAAATCCATCTGGTGACCAGTCACGAGCAGTGTTCCCCTAGAGTCAGTGTTGGGTCTGGTCCTCTTTAATATCTTTATTGATAATCTGGATGAGGGGATTGAGTGCACTCTCAGCAAATTTGCAGACAGCACCAAGCTGGGAGGAAGAATAGATCTGCTTGAGGGTAGGATGGATCTATAGACAGATCTGGACAAACTGGATTAATGGGCAGAGACAAACTGTATGAAGTTTAAGAAGGCCAAGTATTTTCAATTATTCAAGTATTCAATTTTGAATCCCTCACTACAAGAAAGCCATTAAGGTGCTGGTGCATGTTCAAAGAAGGAAAACAAACCTGGTGAAGGATCTGAAGGACAGACCTTATGAAGAATGGCTGAGAGAGCTGGAATAATTTAGTCTGGAGAAGGGGAGACTCAGGTGAGACCTTGTTGCTCTCTACAGCTACCTGATAGGAGGTTGTAGTGAGATGGGTGCTGATGTCCTTCCTAGAGCAACTACAGAGAGAATAAGACAAAATGGACTCAAGCTGTGCCAGGGGAGGTCCAGGTTAGACATTAGGAAGAATTTCTACGGGGAAAAAGTAGTCAAGCATTGGAGCAGGCTTCACAGGGAAGTAGTCGAGTCACCATTCCAGGCAGTATTCAAGAAACATGTAGAGGAGACACTTAGGGACATGGTTTAGCAGGTATGGCATTGAAGAGTTTACAGTGGGACTCAATGATGTTGAAGGTCTTTTTTTTTCCTTTATTCACAGACGAAAACAAGAACTAAACTTCCCAATATGAAGAGACTTTGTAATTGTGATATCCTGCGCATATGAACTAGTGCTGTGGTCTGGAGCAAGATGCAAATCTTCCTGCCCCTCATACTGCCAATATCTATTATAAATAGAAGCCTCATATGAAACCAGTTCTATTTAGAGGACCTTCATGCATTCAAGACAAGAAAACCAGATAGCTCTGCGCAGAATATATTCAGTCCATTAGCAAATAACAAATGAGCCAAGAATGCTAGTTTTCACAAGGACATTATCTTCCACAAACCTTTAAGGATAGAAATATCAGAAAATGAGAGCATATGGTAAGAGAACACTGAATACATAGTCAAGTTATAGAAATTAACTATAACTAGAAACAATAAAGAAAGAAGATATCTTTCAGGAAGTATAACAATAGAAAACTGCTATAATGATTGAATTTTTTCTTTGAGAAACTAATCCCAAAGCTTTGATATTTTTTCTAGCTAGGTCTACAATATCTAGGCCTTTGGGAGAATGATTTTGTGAAATAGAGTGTTTTTAAGAAGAAATAAATAACTGATATTTTATATATATAGCCATGGATGAAATTCATGAGCTTCATTAGCTGCCTTCAGCTGCCTAGCTCATAATTAGGTTACTGGAGAGACTTCATGGATTTAAACACCATTTTGAATTTATGGAATGAAATGAGAAGTCAGATATATATAGATATTTATATTAGATAAAGTATACTGGAGAAAACAATCTTGACTACTTTCTGAGGACAAAGTCGTTACATCTAGTCTCAGAAGTCCAGATTTTCTTTCCAGATGAATGAAACCAGTGTTACCAGTTTGAGAATTATTGTGTGYAAATATATTTAAAAATAACAATATTGAGAAAAATTTCTATAATAGTAATTTCAAAAAATATATACAAAACAGAAAGCATAATGATTTCCATTGATCTCTAAAGTCTAGTAAAGGAAAAAGCAAATAAAGGCAAAATTGCTTTCACATAGTCTTCAACTGATGTATTAGTTATTAAAAATATTTACAAATAGATAAAGTAAAATTAAAAAGGAAAAGGAAAATAATAGGCATAAGCAAAGATATTGAGAGTCCATATAAATCCAATAAAAGTAATTTAGAGTGGAAAGCTAGAAAGCTTTCACAGCAAACATACTTTGAAAATATCAATTTATGTGCATACCTTTTTTACTTTACAGTTCAACCATTTTACAAAGTGAATTGATTTTTTTCTTTTCCTATAAAGTATCATTTCTAGAAATCATCAATGTAAAAGCTTTTGGGTTTTATACCATATACTTTAAAGTATCAGCTGAGGTCTCTGCTTCATTTTTTTCCTGGTCTCTGAGCTGATGTCTCCAGGACTGCTTTCTTTGTTGCAGTGAATGGAAATGGTAATACATTAATATAGTTTTTACTTTACAAGAATAAAGTTTCTGCTTCCTACTATGTGTTAGAAGAGCTAACATCCTATAACTCTTCTCTTTATGAATAGATTTCCCTTTCTGTTGCACTGTTTACATCTATTGGCCTTAGCTGGGTTTGTAACACTGATTTCTCATGACGGTAGTCCTGAACACCAGTTCTGCACAGAAATACATAAGCTCACCCAGCAAATTATTGTATTGTTTAATTACAACACAATTATGAGTCACAGATGATGTCAAAGGCCAAAAAGACAGTTTATATTTTTTTGTGATTATATTCCTGAAAATTGAGAATGCTTTTCTTTTCAAGTGTAACAGTTCATTTCAGAGAAATGAACAATGGAGAGCATTTCTAAATAAATGCTTTGCCAAGCATAACTGTTTCTCAAGACAGGTGTGTCTTGGCCCATGAAATGGGTGGTCATTCAGGTCAAATTTTGTTTTGCCTAGAATAAAGCTTAGCATTTGAGTCAAATATCTATAACGGTAAAATCAATAGCCTTTTGAATTGACAGAAAATTAGCAAGGCTTATTAAACTTCATGCATCACTCACAATTCTAGTAGCACATCAAAAGCAAAATGACCAAATTATCAGTTCCTTTTTGAGTGGTACCGCTGTGACCAAGGCAATTGAAATAAAACCATTACTAAAAAGTTTAAAGTAGATATAATTGTTGCTATTAATAACAACATCCCAGCTACCACAGACTTGACTTTAAAATGTTCTTCACCATGTAATTCATTTGTTCTGTGTATTCTTTTGCCCTGCTTCAATCTGCAGTTGAGTATTGAATTATGATTCTCCTGACATCTGGGATCTTTCTAACCTGCAGTCTTACATGCAGTCTTACATCAAAAGAACAGAAGGTTTCCTAGGTTTATTTAGAAATGCGTATATCTAAAAAAAAAAAAAAAAAAAAAAAAGACAAAATGCTTTCATATCCTGCTGATCCTGCTGTTTGTTTGAGCTTACAGTAATGTAATAATGTTGCTTATCTATTTTTTCTTCTTTCCTAAATTCCACACAACAAAAGCTGTAGACTGCTTGGTCAAGAAAGAAATAATGCTGTATGCAAACATCTACATGTGTGTAAACATTTGCACCAGCTTTGAAAGTGCCATATGCCTTTAACAGCTGTTAACACATGCATGTTCAGTTCTTGTTGTTATATAGCCACATAGCACACAAAGAATTGCATAGTCCATAGCTGCATCAGAGAGGAAGAATCTGGCAAATCATGATGTAAATATTTAAGCAATCAGTAAAAACAAATAGCTTAAATGTAACATATGGAAATCTTCCCCAATGCCTGTTCTGTAAGAGAAATTAACTGAAAAAGGATCAGTTTGCATTTTAAGAGTTAGAGCTGCACAATTTTAAAACACCACTCCCATATCAACCAATTATAGGCTGAAAATCGATTAAAAAAAAAAAATCACACATATTCTGAACTAAATGCAGTGTTACGGGCTTATTTTCTTACTCCAGCCCAGTCTTTATTGACATTGCTGCAATACCAAAGCTTCAGAGTTCTGCCCTTCCACCTCTCCCCTCCAAATTATTTTCCTTTAGGCTCCAGCCAGAGCGAACAGCAGTGCCTCAGTTGTTTTCTCATCTTCCTGGAACTTTGCCATAACTTCCCTGGGTGAATCAATGTACTTTAAAACAGCAGCATTGATTGTCTGATTTCAATGCCACTGTTTTATCTTTCCAGCATACAAGAATACTCTACTCTTTATTCTTTGCTTCTCTATCTTTCTTTCCTCTTTGTTTTTGTTTGATTTTTCTCTTCCTAACCTACAAAACATTACTGTTTAGTTGATGAAATACCCACTGTGGGTGGCTCTCTCCATGTGCTTTGACCACATAAGCATATAAAATGTCTTATAGAGAAAGGTTCTGTCACTTGATATTATGAATGCTAAATGGTTTCTTCATGCATGCATATGTGGAATGCAAGTAGTTTAGCAACAGCTGTTGCTACCCACTTCCTGATATAGACATGTGCTGGATCAGTGCTTTCTATTAAGCCTGACATGGGTAATCCTTTCCCTGAATGCATGTGAAACCTCCAAGGGAGATTTCTCAGTGCATATCCCACAGGGTTACACATTGTCACTCCTTCTGTTTGATATTTATATTGTTACCAAAGGATCCATGGTCAGTATTTTATTAGCAGAATGCTCATGAACTTCTAACTGAAATAATACTAATATTTTTTGTTCTCTTTCATAATGTGAAATCTTCAAACATATAGATAGATAGATAGATAGATAGATAGATAGATAGATAGATAGATAGATAGATAGATAAAATTGATTTATTTGTTTTTTCTTGTCTCTCCAAATTAGCTTGTTGGAGTACTTCCATTGATGGTTAGAGCAGCAAAGCCAAACATATGTGAGGCCATCTGTAAGAACAAAAGGGGACATCTTCCAAACCTAAACCAGACTACATAGGATCAGAACAAAAGGACTTTCAGACAGATGAAATCGTTTATGAAATATAACGAAGATCTTTCTTGACACATAAACAGAGTAAAAGAATTGAGAGTAAAGGTAATGAGTTTAGAGAGTTTGACTTCCTCAGAGGAAGTTAAAAACCAGAGTTGTGAGGGGAAATGGAAGGATTAAAACAAATGAAACAAATACACATTTAAACTCTGAAGTTGTATACCCTAGAAGGGGAAGGTTCTCACAAACACACTGATTTTTTTTTACTCCTTCTCAAAAAGTGAATATAGAATATAAGATCTATCATCCTCATTTGTTTAGGACAGAGCCCATATCAGCTTGTATAGGAACTAAGTGGAATGGAATACACTTTTGCCTACTTTCTGTCTGCTTAGCACCATTTTTGATCTCTTGAACATGAGGAGATTGATAGGAAACAACTACTGTTCTATGCAATGAATTTTGGTACAAATCCTAGATCTTGACATGCAGTTAGAGCTTATCAAGGGAAGCCACACTCTTTTTCTGCCTTCTTGTTTTATTTCAGTGATTACATCTGAGCCTTTTAACACTCTCTTGGAGTTATAGTTTTCTTCCATGATTCATTTAGTTATTATTATTCTTAAAAGGAGATAGAATACTCCCACATATGTCCAGCTTTCAAATAGAAATCATATGTCCAGATGATCTTTCAAATAGATCTTTATCCTTTCTCAAGAAATTATCTCGGCACAATATTTTGAAAACATTAAGAAATGGGGACTTTGCATGCCTCTACACATTTGTCATGATAAATCTTAAATAGTTGGATGTATCAAAACAACCAATTTTATTCTGATGTGATACTGCAWTTTTTTAAATCAAAAAGGTTGGTTTGAGCTCATCAAGATAGGTGGCAGATGTGTATTTCCCTTGCCTTCAAGATATATTCTTCTTTTTCCTGATCTCAGCAGGAATTTTTAAAACTTCAAGCCCACTACCTTGAAGGGTAGGCTGTGGGGGTGGGTAGAGAGGGGGAAAGAGGGAGTAAATGCCMCCAAGCCTTTTCCTGGGGTCCTTAATTATTGTGTGATCTGAGGATCAAGGTACACAAGAAACTTAGGTATGAAGTGGAATGAATAATACTATGTTTTCATCTTGGCAAATCAGTACACTCTGTATTTGTAAAGGACATTTGTTTTCTTTCTTAATCTTAGTAATTTCATTTTGTAAAAGTGCCAAAAAGCCAGTATGAACTTTGATATAACTCAATAATAAATCCAAACCAGCCATTTTGTTTGTACTGCAGCTCTACAAGCAATTAATTTGACCTATTACATACAACAGTAGAAAGTCATTTTATTTACAGGTAATGCAGAAACATTTCCAATTATATTCACCTTCTGTCCATACTTTTCCCTTATATGCTCAGGGATAGTTATATAAGCACAGACATGTAGCACTTCTTGTTGGCACCCCTTAATAACGTATTTTGAAAATGTGTGTGACTCCTTTTTAATTTACTCTACTGTGAAAAGTAAAAGTACAAGTATCAKCACAGTGTAACAAAAACAAATACAGATGAATCAACTGCTATATTGTCAAGTGGAATCTCATTTACAAAAAAAAAGTTGAGATTGTCTTGTTTTATTTTCATGTTAACTATAAAGTAGGCAGTGGAATAATAAAGAAAAAATAATGTGAGAGAGCTCCAGAACTGCTACTGAGTTAGAAGATGAAGTCTGGGATTGATTTTGAAGAAAGGATTTTGGCCAGCTCATAGGTGATGATAGAGTAGGAACATTAATTGTGATTCAAATGACATATTAAGGAAAAGGTTTTGCCCCACTTTTATAAAATCCATGAGAATTAGGAGACAACAGATTAGAAGACTCCAAACAGTTCATAATCCTTGAAATCACTCAATTTTATCCCAACAGTTCTGATATAAAGATGCTACTTAATGAAATCTATTGCCCCAAAACAAAATCGCAATTCTTGYTAAAGTCATTTGTAGGGTCAGACTTTCTCCATTAACTCAAGATTATAATGAGATTAATGACAGAAACTCTCTTGAGAAATTGATTTGTCATCTTTTGGAGACCTTCAGGTGATCTCTCCCCGTTGATATGGTCATTCGGACCATATTCACATTCATCACTGTTATGGTTCTAAAATGTTGGCACGCTGACATCTAAATTACAGCTCTAAATTAACCATACTAGATCTTCTTCAAGAAAATGAAAATTTATACCTGAATGAATGTAAATGAAAAAGTGCAGCTTAGTCCATAGACACTGGTATCATTGTGCCTTGAGCATGCAACAGAGTGCACTCTATTCATGACAACAGAAAGATCTAATCAAAAACATTTTTACGCAGCTGCTAAAATTTACTTGTTGATTTCAAATATGTATGGTCATGCATGAAGGATTGCAACACTGGAGGAAACAAGATAATATAGGTGAAACATGCAGAGAGGTTAGAAATATCTGTGAGATAATAAATAATAAAATGTGGTTTGAAGTAGAAGGTATAAGATAATACATCTTGGAAAAGATATTCTGAAATGCAATTCAAAGGGAGGGAGAGTCCTAGAAAACTGTAATGCAGAAAGAGATCTAGGGATGATGGATAGTAGATAGTAGATTAGATATTGACCTTGCAATGTAATATGAAGGTATAAAATGACCACCCAAGCTTAGGCTGCACATACAAACATATCATAATCTGTATGAGCACTGTTGAAAGCTCCCCAGGATTAGTAGGTGTATATCTGAGTTTTGGCTGCTGAGATATCACAGAAGTTGGAATAAAGATGAGGCAAATCACAAATATAAGCTACTTTAAAACGGCTGAGATTATTTTTAGATGCTGACTGAACAGCAGCTAAACAGAATACACCTCTGGAAATAATTTATTGATATGAATATTAAAGGAAACAATAAAATATGTTGTCGTGAAAACTTACTCAAGATGAAATACAGAGACAAGCAGAAATAAAAAAGTTATGAAAGGATGAGTAGCAAGGAAATGGTCAATGACTGTGAGTCTGAAGTGAATGCTGTTGCTAGAGGAAAGTTTGGCTTGCAAGGTCCTATACATATATCTCAGATGCAGAGTACAAGCTACTGAAATTCATTATACCTTCCTAAAGTACCTCAAAGATAAATGTTTGTATGTGAATTAAATAGCCAGGACTCCCTTTGGAGAAATATACCGACCTCCTTAGGGGATGATTCTTCTCATACTTAATTAGATATCCATGATAGGTCAGATTAGTCACTTGCAGGAAGTTACTACATTGTCTACAGCAACTAGCTCAGCTAGACAGCTCAGTTATTGCATTAAAGCGAGATGAATTCTATTTAGGGTATCCATATTAGCCTCTGTAAAGATATTTAATGTAAATATATTAATTTAAATGCCATTAAAATTTAATGGGAAAACTCATTACYAAAATGCTGCAGTTATTGTTTGCTCAATTTTAGTCTCAAATAAATGCTACCTTTCCATTCAACATCTCCCATCATAGTGTGTCTTCTTCTATATCTACTCAGTATTTAGAAAAGTCTCCTTGATAGAGACCATGCTAGCTTCATTTTTTGTGTTGTAAAAAATGAATAATATATTATACTACATTTATAAAAAATAGTGTAAGAAAAAAAAGGCTGGATAATGATAAATATGTCTCTTGAAGAAATTCATTTGAACTCTAAGTTCCAAGAGAAATGGCAGAACATATACTTACATGCAAAGCACTTGAGAGTACACAGCAGAAAATAAGCTTGTTTTTGCAGCAATGCTTTTGGAATATAAAGGTTTGTAGTTTGTATTAAATGTACCTGTATTATCTAAGCACTCTTTCATTTTACAAGTCAATTGTTTGTGTTACAAACAGAACAGTAGAAGAACAATTTGAGAGTATCACCTTTTCCTCCACTTTTCTTCTTTATTATAGGTAGCTACCTTGGTAATATTATTACACAATTAGGTAGTCATTCATCGCATAATCTTACATGGTCAACCATTCTAGACAACAGAAATTATTTCTCTCTCTCTGTGTAAAATGTATTAAATAGAATAGAAAAGAATGGTAATGGCATTTACAAAAGTAACTAAATGTTTTTAAACTTGCATTTCAAGTTTCATTTCACATTTTAAGCTTGAATTTCATGTGTGACTTTCCTCAGACTGACAGTACTTATGGGGAGAGAAACTACGTCACCTTTGAAAATAGGAGAACTGCAATGTTCCATGTTCCTATATATTTCTGAATGCTTCATCAGCTTTGAGGACATTGAAGATTTAAAAAAAAAAAAAAAAAAAGAGTGAGAGAAATCTATTTAATTTTTGATATTTCTATATAGACACAAGTGTGAAAGTTTGGATTTATGCTTCAAAGATGAAATCACTTGGCAACGTTTTGAACCACTGCTAACTGCTAAATAGTCCATTTTCTGATTAATACATGTTTATTTTACATATGCTGTAGTTAACACTGATACGAAGAAAACAGTATCAATTCAGCCTTACTCTCAATGCAAAATTCATTAGCGTTGCTTACAATTCACTTTTGTATAAAACAAACTGAAACTCAATTCGGATGACATACTGTGTATGATAACCAATTTTGGTTGCGAGATGGCTTTTTAAGACTAAAATCAACTATTGATCAGAAACATCAGTTAAATTTCAAATGCGGATAAGAAAAAAAAAAGAAACAATATTAAAAAGAAAATAATTTTTAGTTTACTATTTAGACATAAAATTAGATTTTAGATTTTTAGTATTTCTTTAGGAAAACCCCTATGTAATGCCTGAATATTTTTCTGTTATTCTTATCTTGTACTAGTATGAAGTACATCAAATTTAATAGACTTTATTACAGCAATTGGATATTACAGAATAGATGATCTAAAGCCTTTTCGTTGCTGAATGAAGGCCGTGCAGCCCAGTTTTGCTTTCACACTTTGCCTTCTATGAAAGAGATTCACCTTAATAAATACTGATGATCCCATGCAAGCTAGACAGCCTTGGAGAGGTTTATAATCACTGGAGGAGTAATAGCCTTTCTTAAGGAGCAATTCTTCTGATCTGAATTTAGGTCTATGCCTCCAAGGACATTATGATTCCTAAGCAGAATTTAGCCTAGATTGTAGATATCTGAATTTATATTTTTATATACGAAAACTAAATCCCACACCATAAGCCCTGCGTGTGATTTGAGATGATGACAATTATATTAGGATGTACTAAATTATTTCTACTAGGGAACCTATATAAGAGCTATATATGCCTATATAATATCTATATATGCCTATTTAAGAGATATGGAACCTAAATGCATGAAGCTCAAGCTTATCTCATAGTTAAAAACATGGTGCAGCTGGGAATGGGGCCCTGTGTGCATACCCAGCTATTGGTTTCCTGTGTGGGCCAAAATTGCTCATCCAGTCATCTAAACAGATGAGATTAATGGATCAGTTTGAAGCAGGGAAGGAAAGGGAACAAGATGATTGAATTCCTGGCCTTGTTCACAATCAAGTGTTTTGAATAATAGGGCCTCTCCAGTTTTGACCTGGACCTGGAAATTTGAAGGGTTCTGAATATTCCGCCAGTCGGCTACTGCTGTACCTATATCAGCCCACGTCTCCATGAGTTAATTAACATCCTGGTTAAATGAGCCCAGAGACTTCGTAAGTTTGCAGAACTGACCATCTTACCAAGATAAGATATTTGCATATAGTAGAAACAGTCCCTGCAGGTGTGGAGATGGTCATGTAGGACATTATTTTGTATGCAGGTAAAATAGGATATATGTTTATATAATTTAAGATTAGATTCAATTAAATTTATAGCAGTGGATCATGCCTATACTGGCCTGGCCTCATAGGGCCATGGATCAAGTGGGTGTAAGAATTTAGTAGACTAGTTTCAGCTGAGACAGTTGAAAATTCCATTGAAAAGACCACTCTTTTGTCAAACATCTGAACAGGGGCAACGAGCCACTTCAAGAAACTTGATTCCATGCAATCATTATTTTATACCAGAACTGTAAAGTTTAAACATTGGGTAGATGAATCCCAGTCCATTTCCACACTAGATGCTAAGGTCAATGCTTGCCAAGATCAGTACGTGAGTTCAGGACTAATGGCTGTGACAAAACATCCAACACATTGCCTAAAACAGAGGAAAATGAATGGCCAGAAATCCTCTGAAGGATGTCTTCTCATGCATTGTGATCAATCTTTGCTGAGACTGCTTGACATGCACCAATCCCGAAAACCTAGCTATTCTTATAAAAATGACTGCACCACTACTTTCCTTTAAGGGAGAGTAGATAGCATGTTTATGAGAGTTAAACTCCAAGCAACAGAGACCAGCTACCATCTAATCTACTTTGAACCATACATGTGCATTATAAGATGACTGGTAGAATCCAAGATCTGAATGCAATTTATTCAGACCTCTACATCATAAGAATATTTATCTCAGTGACTCCACATGTGGAATGGCAACCCTTTTATGCAGCAAATGAAGTGGTAGAAGTTTCAGGAAAATCTGAGTAAACATGTACATTTCAAAGCATTCAAATTTGTTGATCTTCAAAGAGAAACTACTTCTCTGTCATAAAAAATGAGTTAATGCTCTATATAATTCTGAATGACTGTTAACAGTTAAGAAGGCATTCATATATTTCTCAAGAACAGAGCAGCACAACAAAGAAAAACTGCAAGAAAAAAAATCAGCTTATTTGTTTCTATTGTGTCTGCAGAATGGCCTTCCAGATTAAGATTTGACCCACAACATATCTCTTATTTAAAAGGAAACTGTGATGAGAGCTTCTTTAGAGACTGAGTTTTGTTTGATATTTTTATGTAATATGATCTTCATATGTGTTTATGGACTATTGGGATATAAAGATTTGATTGAAATTCTCATCAGAAGCGTGTTCCTCCCAGCAGCAGACGKTTTTACATAGAGAATTTACCAGAGAAACCCAATAGGATGAGGCAGGGAATAAAATCTCTTTTCCCAAATAATTAATGAAATTTGATTTTAAAGGCATATAAATGCCTGGTGAAATCTAGTAATATGCACTTTTTCTGGTTATTCGGGAATTTGAAAAAAAAGAATAAATATCTTAGGCATTAAATAGAGATAATACTGAGAAAACAATTTATACTTGTATTTAGAAACATTGCTAATAATATGCTAAATAGCATATAAACTTAACTATTGGGAACTAGACTATAAGATGATTCATATATGGGGCCTTTTCATAAAATCTTTAAGGTTGGAAGGTATCTCTAGAGGTCACCTAGTCCAAAACTCCTGCACACGCAGGGTTATCTGGAGCATGTGGTAGAGGGTAGCATCCACATGGGTTTTGAAGATATCCAGAGAMGGAGACTCCACTACCTCTCTGGGCAACCTGTTCCAGTGCTCTGTCACCCTCACTGTTAAGAAATTTTTCCTTACGTTCCTATGGAACTTCTGGTGCTTCAGTTTGTGGTCGTTTCCTCTAGTCCTGTCGCTGGCCACCACTGAGGCCAGGACCATCCTCTTCACTCCCTCCCTTGAGATACTTACAAACACTGATCAGGTCCCATCTCAGCCTTCTCTTCTTCAGACTCTCAGCCTGCTTGAGACCCTCTTCTTAATTCATCCCAGGATCCCATTGGCCTTCTTGGCCACGAGGGCACACTGCTGCCTCATGGTCAACTTGTCGTCTACCATGACGCCTGGGTCCCTCTCTGCAGAACTGCTCTCCAGAGGGTCAGTCCCCAGCCGTACGCGTGTCTGGAGTTACTCCCCACCAGGTGCAGGACCCTGCACTTTCTCATGTTGAATTTCATGCAGTTTCTCACTGCCCAGTTGTCCAGTCTGTCCGAGGACCGAGAATGGACCGAGGACTGACCCTTGGGGGACACCACTAACCACAGGCCTCCAGCTAGACTCCATGCTGCTCACAATCAGCCACCAAGCCCTGCCGTATAGTCTGTTCTTAATCCACTTCGCTGACCACTCATCTATCCCACACTTCTGGAGCTTGCCCAGGAGGATGCTGTGAGGGATGGTGTCAAAAGCTTTACTGAAGTCCAGATAGATGGCATCCACCACTCTGCCCTCATCTATCCAGCCAGTCACTCAATTGTAGAAGGCTATCAGGTTAGTTAAGCATGATTTCCCCTTGGTGAATCCATGCTGGCTATTCCTGAGTGTTGTCTTGTCCTCCACATGTTTGGAGACAACAACCGGTATGAGCCGTTCCATTGCTTTTCCAGGGATGGAGATGAGACTGACTGGCCTATAGTTGCCTGAGTCTTCCTTCTTGCCATTTTTGAAGACCAAGGTTGCATTGTCTTTCTTCCAGTCCTCTGGTACCTCTCCTGTTCACTAGGACCTTTTGAAAATAATGGAGAGGCTTTTGTCAGCTTCCTTCCACTATCTTTTCAAATTTCTATGGAAAGCAAAGCCCTGTGACAAGAATGAAGAGTTATGTTATACCACACCACACCTTAGTTACATGATGAAGATGGATGGAAGAGCAGAAGAGAGATGAAGAGYGCAAACAGTTCCAGGAGTTTAGAAATGAGGTTATCATAGATGAACCTTAGAAAATGGGCACTATAGATATATGTTCATATATGTTCGTAGTGAAATGTCTTGCATTCTTATTCATTTAAAAGGCAGGTGTCATAGAACAGCACCAAAAAGAAAAAAAAAAAAAGCTAAGCAGGGAGCTACCTAGGGGCACTCTCAAGAAGATCCCCCCCGAAAAAAAAAAGATGAAAAAAGAAGACTGGGAAAACCTGAAACCCACTGTCAAATCTTTCACTGAATGGTGCTTCTGTAAATTTAAATCTGTTGCTCAAAGCAGTCTCATAAAGATAGTAGCCAATGAACTTCCTAGAACATGAAAGTATTTTCTTTGGAAACATGACAGCTAGAGGCAACAAGGTGCTGCCTTATGTACCTTATGTAGGTACGAAAATTTGGGAAGTGAGAGAACCATGGACACACTTCTCAGCCTGTAGCTGTTCAATATTAAATGTCCCATAGCTTTAGGTGGTTTCCTAACAACCATACAGCAAGTTATTTTTGAGGACACTACATTGTGCCGTTATTGTTATATTTTATCTACTATGTGATAAAAGCTTTTCTTCTGGTTACTTTAGTATGACTGGGGGCCATTATGTGAGAAATGAGGAATCTTGAGAACTTCCTAGTTTATATAATTATTGTTTCCTAGAGTATAGAAAGAAAACAAACAATAAAAAAAAAAAAAAGGCATGGCAGATTATGTGTAGAAGGTCAGAACTCTGTTGTTTCAGGTTAAGAGCCCTCATCAGTGTGGCCAGGAGTCATGTTTCATTCTTTAGGTCTTTTATTTTTCTGTTATCCTGCATCAGTAATTCTTTCTGGCAAATCAATGTTAAGTTCTAGGACTGACTTTTTGCCTTTGAATTTTGGCACGCGGTTGGTTAATTTTTTCTTCTAAACAGGTAGCTATCACCTACACTGGGTTTCACTACTGGGCTTGGRTACTTGTATGGACAGGTCTTACATATTTCTGAAGATTTGATACATTAAAGCCTTGAGAGATTTTCTTCCCTCTTTTGTCTTGATTCTAATTGAAGTTATAGGCTTAACTAGCCCTAAGAATCTGATCTAAATCCTCATGACTCTCAGAGCTTAATCTGTATTCCTCTCCTGGGCATTTTATATTGTCTAGTTTAATCAATGATTCTTGAATATGGTGAGTTTTGTAAATGCATTTGTATTGTCCTAGCTTTCCAAAACTTTTTGTTGTGAATACCTGAGTTTGTTTTACTTTTTATATTATTTGGGTACTATATGTAAGGACAGTATGTGAATTTGAAGCCATTTTCATAAGACTGTAAGCATAAATAACTTCCAAAGAAAAGATCTGTTAGTATTTCTTAAAAAAAAAAAAAAAAAGCTAGTAGAAATCAAAATCCCCAACATCCTTAAGAGCAAAGGATATAAAACTGGTAATTTTAGAATGATGGATATTTATTTAGAAATTTTCAACCAAATCACAAAGTTTGGAATGATTTAATGATTTGGTATTTTGGTCTATATTTTAAAAGGAAAAGCACTAGAGTGAAAAGATAAACAACCTGAAAGTCAACCCACTTCCCTCCCCAGGCCTACATGCCCTCACTCCAAAAAAAAAGTAAAATATTTATTTCCCCAAACCCTTATTCTGAATTGCAAGACAGGTAAATTTGGATTTGAATTTTAAAATCAACAACACTGTATAATATAATCCTACCTCACTGTCACTTATATTACAAAAACATTAAGCTCAGTCCATTAGGTTCCACTGAACACTTGCCATAGTTCAGTATTGTTAAACTAGTTAACTAGTTCAGTATTGTTAAACTATGAATTGCTAAAAAAACTACCCTCTATTTACATAGTGATGTACCACTGTCTTTCCTACACCACTTTTTTTTTTTTTCCTCCTTCCAGTTGTACTGTTCTTTTCTACTTTCAGCTACCACAGAATGACCTGAATATCCTTGCTCATTTCCTCTTCAAGACTTTGGTTAACTAAGTTTTCACTGTATCTGCAAACCTCCCAGAGTAAATTAAATGTGAAATCCACATCTTAGGCATATCTCTCAATTATATGCACCTGTGCTGGATCAATTAGCCTGCCTAATTCTTAGCAACAATAAATGGCCCACAAGTATTCTCCATTAATTAAAATACTATCAGCCTTTTCCAAGTGTACTTATAATATATTCTGTTTAGATCTACACTTGGACAGACCTCTGAGTGTTAAATTGCCTTCTAAACCCCTGCATTCCTCTCTGTGAGCTACTGCTGCACTGTTTTTTTCTTGAAGGACAGCTTTTATTTTATTAGCTACTGTGAGGAGTGTATATTGTTAAATGCTATCAAATCTTGTACTGTAGCATTTCTCACTTTAAATGGAAGGTTGTTGCTGCTGTTGTTTAATTTTGCTGTCAAGCCAGATTGGACTGCTTTTAAATGGCTTTTCTTTTGACGTCAGTCTATCTAGAAAATCATTTCCTTGCATGGATGTAAAGCATAGGCTGCTATACAGTAGTAATTCTTTTAGGAGTTAGAAAAGCATGTTTAAATCATACTTATGTTCTCATGACCTTTCTAATATAATGATTTAAGAGAGTTTTGCAGATTAACTACTTTATTCTGTGCTCTCTGAAAACTATCTGCTTAAAAAGCAGCCTGACYCCTCTCAATGATTTTGTTTAATGATGCAATTCAACTTTTTGGGGAAGGACCATATTTTAAAAGCTATACAGCTAAGTATGGCTTTATAAATTATTTATAAAGAATTGCTGAGGCAGTATCTTTCTTGGTGAGCTGTTAGTGAATTAGTTATCACTGAATTGCTGTTGGAAATTAAGTCAATAAAGTGTTTTTTTTTTCTTTTCTATCATCGAGCTTAATATAATATCATGCCAAAAGTAGTTTTAGAATTGTATGTAGAAATAGTCTTCATTGAATTATTGTATATTTCAAAGAGGAAGGAAAATCTTTCATAATTACCCCACTTCTATTCATAATTAGTAATTCCAAACTAGTCACATTAGTTACACTGAAGTGTGTGGTAAAACTTTTATATATATAATATGCTATCAAACACATTATTAAAAATTWTTAAAAAAGGAGATATATGGAAATAATTATAGAATGTATGCATTAATAAAATCAACCTAAGTGTAAATAACTATTAACAGGAATAATAAAATGGAAACATAATCCATTTTATTCTATTTGAAAATATGTCAGATTTTTAGCTGCTATTTTATTGACTTGTTTTGTGAAAATTTCCAGAGATTTCAATCAACAAGGGAAAATTCAGTGGAACATCTAGCATAGAAATCCCTCCCTATGTGTTACCATGCCAACACAACTATTCTTCATGGCGAGGATATTTTCTTTGTTATTCTATTCCCAGAAAAATAATTTCACAGCTACACTATTGCAAATATTGGAGAATAAAAACGATGGATTCTAACTGGGATGTCTGGGCTATCAATAAAAGAGGAAGAAAGAGCTAGGATTTGAAACTCATATTCACTTTCTAAAAATATTTATTTTTAGTTTCTGTATATATTTTTCCGCACATAGGATGTTTGACTATATGTATGAAAGATAAAACAGGTGGATACAGTGGAATACTTGTAGTTTTTGTAACTTTTGTAATAACATACTTAATTTTTTTTTATTATTTAATAATATAGCCATGATTCTAGATGTATGTATTAAATATAGCATTAGAGTTATACCTGAGTCAAGATTTCCAGGCAGCTAAGCATATCTAGAGCCCCCTGGACTKATTTTCCAGTCATCTGCTTTCAATTTACGTTCTCCTAGGAACAGAAATTACAGGGAATGGCGTCTGTTCCCTGGAAATGCAATTAGATTTTAAAGGTTGCTAGGATTAAAAAAAAAAAAATTCTTCTAGCATAAAGAGTCAGAAGATTTCATATAAGCGAGAACAGGTGATTTTTTCCAGGGTTGGGAGATTAGGTTTTAGTCCTTACTTTTTTAGCTTATGAGGCTTTTTAGAATGGCTAATCTCTTGACTCCATTACAGAACTATCTCTACATGAAAGGAATGAGATTCAGGAATCCGTACTATCTATACTATACTGTACGGCCTGTACTATACTCGAAGGTAGTTTTATATGCAGGTAATCCAGTTTTTAAAGATGGTCTAATACTCCTTTTGGACATATGAATGAAAATCTGTTTTGTACCCTATAGTAAGACATGGCAAGAATCTTTTTGTTGTTATTGTTGTTTGTTTCTTTGCTGATTTTTTTTTTCCTGAAATTTTATATATGAATTAAAGGTAAAGGGGAAATGTGTGACATCTTTTGTTTTTCCCTCTTTAGTCAAATCCCTAAAATCAGCAGTTTTCGTTTGAATGATTAAGTCTCAGTATATGGTATGAAAACTGCAGGAAGAACTGTGGAGATGCATTGACATTTACAAGGCTGGTAAACCAGGGTATCAACAATTACTTAATATAAAAAATATAATCCATATTTTTCATAGACCTATTGCATCAAGACTTTACATTGCATGATGTTGCATCTAAATCTGCTCAGGTTTCTGTCCTGCCTATGTGCCTTTGCTAGAATACATTTTTTTTATCATTATTTCAAAGGGTACAACCTAACAAAATATATTTTTTCTCTTAAATAATTAATTAAGCTATGAAAACTTACCTAATGCATTTCATTAGAGTAAATCTGTAAAATATATTCCAAATTCATAGACTGAACACTATCTATAGATGGCAAGAAAAACATATTTGACACTGCCAACATTTAAAAGGAAAACAATGCCAAAATATTCATTTCATACTACCCCAAATATTTGTTTCAGAAATGCTCAGCATACTGTAGAATTCTGTGTGGTCCTGTGGAAAGAAAAAAAAAAAAAATTACCATCTTAATTGTTCTGAGATCTTAGATGGACTTGGAATAAACTTCAAAATCTATAAAAAAGAATTTAGCTGTGAATAGAAACAGATTTCTGAATAAGTATGGAAAACAAAACAAAACAAAAAAGACTTTGTTTAATCTTGTTTTAATGATATTCTACAATTTCTTTTTATCACTTAGCAAATATTTAGTAATAACAGAAAACATGCTTAATAAAAGTATCTTAGAGTAATATACGTTTATTCAATTCAATAAGAGCAACTGAACTGTTCAAGAAAAGCTATAGAAACATATACCTTGTCAAGGCAACACAAAATACAGTGGAACAAGACATCATAAATTAAGGGCTATTTTATAAATAACTATACATATATATACTATATGTACAAATACTATATATATTAAATATATATGTTATTATAATATATAGAAATGAATATAATATAAATATCATGCTTATCTCTAAACAGTTGTCTTAAATTTGTGTATATGGAATGTTTGTTTTAGAATGCAACATAATACAATCACAGCATCGTAGCAAAAAAAAAAAAAGAAATCCTATCAGATTATGCAAACGATTCTATTTTTAACCCTGAATACATATGTTTTATGCAGTGCTGTCTTTCACACTTCAAATATATAGTTCCTACTACTTTTCTTAGAAGGTAATTGTTCTATATATCCTTAGTTTGTCCTTTTTGTGATAGAATGGAAATGTATTAAACCTAATGAGTGTATTTTCTTATATATTTGCTTATGTATTATGCCTTTTTTTCCCTCTACTAAGCAAATAGTTGTTTTATTCAGGTTATCTGCATTACATTACACTGACCCTGTCTTGACAGGAAGCTTCTATAAATTGCAAAAATGAACTTTTAATTCAAAAATGTCTTMGAAAATTATTGCCACTGAGCATTCCATTTAGTAGCTTAGCTAATTCTTTGTCCATTAAGCATGAGATTTCCCAAAATGTTGATTGCTCTGAAACAAGATTCCTCAAACAWTGCACACATTTTATTTGTGATACAGAAGCCATCTCAAAGTCATGCATGACCGTTCAAGGCCCAGAATAACTGTGTTTATAGAGAGACTATTTCTGGAGCACAGTACACCCAGCATGCCTACCAGTGATGATGATTTTCATCACCCATATTTTCTCTTCAGTAAACATTTTCTGGCCTCAAAAATAGGTCACTATGCATATTTATCCTACTTACCATTAACACCACTCCTACTATGCACACGTTAACAAAATAACATAGGCTTGTACAACAGACAATTTGTATTTAATGTTTTAGTAGAAAGCAATATTCATATTTAAAGCCTGCTTTTTTTTGTTAATTTAAAAACAACTATTGATGAAAGAGAACATCTTCCATTTTTTTCTTTAAGCAGCCATAACAACCTCTTCAGTTATTGCAAATGAACACAGTGGCAATGAATACAACCAAATTTTCTTTTTTTAAGAAGTTTATTTTCTGGAATATTGAAGCCTTCCCTAAAACAGTATATAGGAAGAAGGTACTTAAAAGTATTAAAGATAGTTTACAAGTTTTAATTGTCAGTTTCTACAACCATTGGTTCCCAGGAGCTTGTTCAACATTTATCCAGATGGAGAGAAATGCTCTTTTCCAACCTGTGACCTTCCTATGGAAACCAGAGTAGTAGGGGATGTATGCTATTACCCAGTTCATGACTCTGGTATGGGTGGGATGTGACTGTGAACCTGGGATCTTGAGAACACTCATATCTCACTAATTCAGATGTAGCCATAGTAACTTTTCCCTTAAGCTCTGTTCTAATTATTTAATTAATCTTTTTTCTTGGTGGGGGGGGGAGGGAATTTTTAGATACTTATTTACATACTTCAGTCTTGAGCAAGTAACAAGAAAATTCACTTTCCATCGCACCAGTTTAGTGTGACCCCCATCCAAGCAGGTGACCTGCTTTTCTGTCCTAATACATCAAAATAAATAAATTTTGTTTGTAATTAATAAATTTTAAATTGCAGGAGCTTGCAGTTTGCTTCTTTCTGAAAGTTGTTCTGAATTCACACCTGTGTTCAGCACCAGAGTATAATGAAATCTTTGAGTAACTAATGAACTGCTACATCATCAGTTCATGTTGGCTTTCTACACTCTAAGTACCTTTTCATGAGCTGAATCTGTGTTTAAGGACCATAAAATGATTCATTCTTTTCCTGCTTTTGGCTATCTGTGTAACAGTTATATAAACAAACTCTCATATGAATAATCTTAGCACAAGTGTAACTGTTATAGCCTGAGGCCTAAAAGGAAAGAGCAGTCACCTGAAGAAATATGAAGGTCACAGAGGGGAAAAGTCTTCCGAGGACCCAGTGAGGAAGAAGCAGAGCTGAGCATAGGGCAGGCCTGAAGCAAGTTTAAATAACATTCTACATGTAATCACATTTGGGGACTATTTCTATTCAAAGGTAGTTGTCTCACAAAGCTGAATAAAGTCTATAGGTTAAGATGGGGGTTGTCTCCACAAATTAAGTGAAAAAGTAGGGCAAATGAGCTATGCCAAAAACAGCTTGAGGTAAATTGTCCTTTCTAATGATATAGTTGCTAGTAAAGTGTAGGTTCAAACGGCCTAAATGAAAAGATAGGATGGCTCTTTAGAAATATCCTTGGTAGCAAAATACACATATGGTCCTCAGGGCTGAGGTGCTCCTCAGCAGAGTAGGAGGAGATTGCTGGCCTCTTAGCAGAGAGAAGCTCCTAGGAGCACATCCAACATACAGAGATGGAGGCAGTACACTTACGGGACATGCATACCTCATGGTCCAGCTAGGAGAGATGGCTAGTGAGCAGCTTGCACTGTTGTCTTATTTATTGTTTTTTAAAGGAGTCTTGCTACCCAGAAGCCTTCTGTGGGGCAGTAGTAGTGTAGATCAGATGGTTGGTTACTGGAAGTGGGTAACAGCATGAAGTTCTAGCATTTATTTCATTAAGAAATATATGTGGAAGGCTCAAATTTATTATCATTGTTTTTTGGAGAAAAGGTAATTAGTCCCTACATGTTTATCATGTTTTCTTTCTGTTTCTAGTTCTCTCCCTTCAATAAAATGTTGTTCAAGTCATTTTATTCAGCCACCCTAGAGTGCCAAAACTTGTCTTACAGAGCATCTTGACATCTGAATTTGTTCAGATTTCCACACAGAACTGGACTGATATTTATTAACAGCCCATTAGAAACTGAATCTTTACTGATGTCAGTCAAAAGCTGATAGAAAAGCTGTTTAAGGAAATATAAAGTTCCTGAAGTCAGTAAATTTGATAGGCACTACAAAGATTAAAGAAAAAGTTCCATACTAGGTATGTATCCATGGACATAGTCTTCTTCTCAGCAATGGAATTTTCACAAGCTAGGCAGAAACTGCTAACACAAAAATGTCATTTTTTATCAGTCACCAAGTCCTCCAATTGAATGTAGTTTACGACTGCAGCAAAACAGCCATGCAAAGAGGAACCATAAAATAAAAATGAGCAAGTTAAACTAAAATAGATTGTAAAAGGTAATCACCGTATAATTCTAATTTGTTAAATACACAATATCAAATACACCATCAAACACTTTTAAAAGTCTTTCATAACCTGAGGAAGAAGCATCTTGATTAACCTACAAAATGTTAAGGCATTATCAGTGGAGGTGCTAGTATTGGCAAATAGCTGCTGAAGGGAAAGATAAATCATTCCTAAACTAAAATTACAGCATTAGAGTCAATTAAGGAACAGGTCCAAAACAGACACAGGGTTATATGAAAAAAACTGCAAGACAGTTGAGAAGAAGATAGCTTGTTTTATTTCAAATTCAAAAGCAAATAAATCAGATGCAAATAGTATCATAGAAGCACAGAATCCTTAAGGTTGGAAGGGACCTCTAGAGATCATCTGGTCCAATCCCCCTGCAAACCTAGGGTCACCTAGAGCATGTGGTACTGTCATGGAAAAGGTGTGGTTGGGGGAGTGAGTGACACAATGTACTTCACTCATGTGAAAGAAATAGTAATAAGTTTTATTGATATGGACAACGGTTTCACWARATTCTATGGCAAAGTCACTTACTGCATGGAGGTTCAAGATAACACATGGAATTATCAATGACACACACACACATCAARTCATGGGGTTCAGATCGGCTCCCCTTGCTTTCCAAATTCCTTCTGAGAGGAGTCTGGGTGCAGCTGGATCCAATCTTAGTCCCACACCTGGTCTAAGGGATTTTGTGCCCAGTTACAAAGTAAAGTTTACAAGTTCAGAAAGAGAACGCGCTATAGTTCACTTACCACGAGTCTGTTGTGGCAAAGATCTSTCAGCTCCAAGAAGTATTCTTGAGAGGTGTCCGTGCTCAAGGGGAGATCCTGGCATGTAGCCCACTGTGATGCAAGGATAATTCAATGGGCTCTTGGGCTGTCCCCACATTTATGGAATAAGATGATTGACCTACAGCCATTCTTTCAGTTCAGAAATGACTACTGGCTGGTATGCACCAGACTTATCTCCCCATCAGCACGCAGTCATCAGAACTGTTATTGATGGTTAATGTCTGAGTGATGGGAGAAATCAGGGAGGAAACTACCAGGATCAGATAAGGTGGTAGTGAACACCTGAATAGGGCTACCTGTGAGAAGTCAGTTTGAACTGGGGAAGGAGCACATCCATGACAGGTATAGGATTGCATCTAAGCGGGTTTTGAAGATCTCCAGAGAAGGAGACCCTGCAGCCCCTCTCGGCAACCTGTTCCAGTGCTCTGCCACTCTCACTGTTTTCCTAAATTCCTGTGGAACTTTTGATGCCTCAATTTGGGGCTGTTTCCTCTAGTTCTATCGCTGACCACCACCGAAAAAAGGCCAGTACCACGCTACTCACTCCTTCCCTTGAGGTATTTATAGACAGAGATCAGGTGCCCTCTCAGCTTTATCTTCTTCAGGCTGAACATGCCCAGCCCTCTCAGCCTTTCCTCATAGGGCGCATGTTCCAGGCMCCCAATCATCTTTGAAAATTATCATTTATTAGAATTAAATTTGCAATTACTAGCACATGAAACATGAAGCTGAGTCATTTCTTCCAGAACATTTGGGAGGCTTCAGTGTCAGTGAGTACTCTTCTGCACATTTAGGTCTCTGTTCTTACCAGTCAGATATAAGTGTGGTCTTCTGACACAGTTAGAAAGAACAAGTTCAGGCAGAATATTCATAAAAACTGGGAAAATACAAGCCAAAAATGCAGTGTAGTTATACAGAGTTGTCATTCTTGTGGATTTGCTCAATTTCAGGGAGTTAATATGTGATAGAGAAAATAAAAGAGGATCTTTGTGGGGCGGCCTGCACCCCGGTGAGGGTGGTGACGGAGGAAGACTCCGGGGACAAGGCTGATGGCTCAGGTCCAACTTTATTGCGTCRCTACAATTAGCTATATAGCCTAGGGGTTGGGCGGAGAGTCAGGGGATCATCCCTGTGGGAGGTGTATCCGCTGCCAGCCAGGCCTCCGGACTGCACACTCCCACAGATCTTATGAGAGATCGTTAAAGTTAACACTGTCTAGAAGTTCCTTGCTTTAGATGCATCTGGACTACTGAACTGCTTCAGCAACCTACTGGGAGAATAAAAAACACTATAGCTGTCTTTTAGACATGCTAGTACTAAAAAAAACCCCTAGAAGATATAGAAACACTTTTGTTCTTTTCCATAATATCAGGAAAGTGTGTGGCCTGGACCAATCCTATTCAAGGTTTTTCAACCAAGGTCATTCAGAATGAAATTATTCACCTCCTGAGGTAAAGGAATTAAATGCTAGAGTTTAATTAACTTCTATTGGGGGAAAAAAAAAAAGGTAAACAAGTAAAAATCTCATTCTAATATGTTAGGCTTCAGAATTGCCTCAGGAAAAAGAAGTGTATGGCTGATATTTCATTTAGGCCTGCATTCAAGTACTATGAGAAAGGCAAAAGTGTAAGAAAGACTTGTGATATCAGAAAGCTTCTAATCACATCTACTGAAAATGTTCTTGAGAGCAGTGCTGCATTTTTGTGTTTTATTATCTATAGTTTAATCTTTGACAATAAAGGCAATCTTTTAATCTTTGAAATAAAGGCAAAATTTGTGTGAAAATGCTTTAAATATTATGTAAAAGCATAACAATATAAT
The DNA here is from genome assembly GCA_003342815.1 of Eudromia elegans. Taxonomy (NCBI): domain Eukaryota; kingdom Metazoa; phylum Chordata; class Aves; order Tinamiformes; family Tinamidae; genus Eudromia; species Eudromia elegans. The sequence continues at coordinate 715,257 of PTEX01000318.1, forward strand.
TTGTTCCATCTATCTGCCTCAGAACCTGGAACTGAAATTTTATTTGATAGACAAAATAAAATGAATGAACAGCACAGTTTTGAGAAACATTTAATCTTCTCTCCATTTTTACTGGACAGGCAGATGCTATAACAGTGTAATCCATTATAATTTGTTACAGCCCAACTCCATCCTGGAGGCTTAACTGATGGGTTACTAAAGCAAAGGTGACCAACATTTCATAGAAAGGAAACAGAAACCCTCTAATGATTGAGCTGACAATCTTCACTGTCATAAAGACAGTAATAGATATATTTTCATTGTGGTCTGTGTATACTAGCTGTAATAAATTAGTATTACTTAATGTCAAATAGCCAAATTCATAGAATCATAGAATCATAGAATGGCTAGGGTTGGAAGGGACCCCTAGAGGTCATCTATTCCAACCCCCCTGCACACGCAGGGTACCCTAGAGCATGTGGTACAGGGTGATGTCCAGGTGGGTTTTGAAGATCTCCAGAGAAGGAGACTCCACCACCTCTCTGGGCAGCCTGTTCCAGTGCTCTGTCACCCTCACTGTTAAGAAATTCTTCTTCAAGTTCCTGTGGAACTTTTGGTGCCTCAATTTGTGGCCGTTTCCCCTAGTTCTTTCACTRGCCACCACTGAGAAGAGGCCAGCCCCCTCCTCCTCACTCCCTGTCTTGAGATATTTATATACATTAATCAGGTCCCCTAAATTCTTATTCACCAATGCTAAAAATCCAGCTTTTGTAGAGTCACAAGTCTCACAAGACAATCACCAGTCTCTCATACCATACCTGGGAAGATGCATTCGCCTTAGARGAGGATTTAAAGCAGTTGGCATGTATCTCCCCCTACTGCCTAATCAAGCCCCGTGAAAAGACCAACAACAGAAATTTCGTTAAGAACATTGTCTGTTTAAAATATATATATCTTTCATGTGAAACAAGTTGGTATTTCTTTAAAATACAGAAAATGTAATACTGAATTTTGTTCTCCAGATAGCTATTCTAATCATCTTTCTCTCTCAAAGACAAAACAAAACAAAACAAAAATCAGATGATTACATCTATTTCTTCAGTAGTTTTGTATGTTGTTTACAAACCACAAAACAAATTTTGATCATTCCTTACTCCACATCTGAAGGTTATACAATTTATTCTAGGCATAGAATATGTAGATTCATTTCTCTTCTCTACCTACTACATACTTCCTGTAAAGGTTAGAAAACCAGGAAGACATGAAGAAGGGAATTTCAATTTGTCCTCCRAAGACTGTTCACTTCTGTAAGAGATTTAATTCATTTACTGGGCTGGACTATAAGTCTCCTCACCTTTCATCTCAGCGTTATTCAGCTAACATATCCATAGGTATATTCACAGGTATGCTGTAAATTCTTCCTAAAAACAGATACATTTTGAGATTTTAGATGTAAAGTTACACGTAGAATCGGCATCTTTTTACAAAGTATTTTTCTATTGGGTTCCAGAAGGACCATGACTTGCGAAAACATTAATAACCTGAGAACTGTTAACAAATTTCAATAAAAACTGTTGGACTTCTGAAGACGCACCAGCTTCTCACAACCTTTGTGAAAATACACAACGGAGAAAGATCCATATCTGTGCTCTGAGGGAATATTTGCATTGTGATTTCAATTACATTTCTGTATGTTGGAGAATCCTCACCTGAGAACTGTAAGAACTCTATCTTTCTACATTGCACTGATGATAGAAAAGTCTGTTGCTTGAATCAGTTCCARGCTTGGACTCAAGAACACAAGTATATTTTGCTTTTCCTTCAAGGACAGAATAACATTAAGGGATTGGATMACGGTCCTAAAAAGCAGCCAACATTGCCTCAAATGCAACTCTTCTTTTCATAGAATTTGAGTCAACGTTAGTTTTCATGGGTATCATAAATAATATATATATTTAGCTATTTGTGTGTGTGTTTTGGGAGAGGGTGCATATGTGTATGCACATATCTGCATTTTTATGCTTGAATCAAGATCACTTGAAGTGAGATCTTCATTTTCTCTGCAGGCTGTCCAGCACTACTAATGTTTGTTGCACTAATGTTATATATTACTAATACACATACAAACACATATATGTGTATATATATGTGTGTGTGTGTATGTATGTATGCATATGCATACATATATTTATCTGTATATTTACAATTGTGTATTCTCATATTATAGCTTTCCATTATCTAATCTACACTGAACTATTTAATCATTGACATTTTTCTTTTTTTCTTTCCTTTTTCCTGTTCAGCATTTACTGCTACTGTTTTTATTACATTTTCTTTCCGAAAAAAACATCAATCATTTGCTAATAAGCTATATCTTACACACAGTATCTCTACTGAACTGCTACTATGTTGCTATTCAACATAAAGACACAGCAGCTCAGCATTCATAAATATATCTCACTGAGCAAGAAACTACTCCTAAAATAAAAGGACCCTGTGATTCCCACATTATTCTGCATCAGAGAGGACTATCCAGTTATAATGATCTTCTCTTCTTCTGAATATAATGACTGGTTTCTTTAAGGTCAATTCTCTTAACAATTGTTCCATACAATGTATTAGTGCTTATGAGGATCACTTGTTCCATTATTATAAGGTTCTAAGTGGATGTAATTAAAGGCTAAGACATGTCAGTGCTGTATACATATTTCTCCCTTAAAGTATTAAACTAAAATTAAAAAGGATGCTTGTGTTCCTCCTATCTCACTAAGCAAGAATTCAGTAAAGTGTTGAAGACACTTTGGCTAAAGCCAGATCTAATCAAATAGACAAACAAATGTCAAAACATTCACAAATTGTGCAGCTTCCATTCCAAAATCTCCAAAGASAGAAACAAAATATCTGTTTCAGGCTATCTAATCTGAACCAAAATCATAGGTAGAGAATGAATTACCATTTCCAAGAAACTATGAATGGAATAGGAAAAAAGATGCTGTATGATGCACTATTGGCTCTGTGTACATAGCTGATCAATCCCTTGGTTCATTTCAATAGATTTTTTTTTTTTTTTTGGCACCAAAGATTAGCTACATTTAACATTTGCCAAATCTTGGATTGGTGGCTAAAATGCAAGGTAGAATAATAATAATAATAATAATAATAATAATAATAATAATAATAATAATAATAATAATAATAATAATAATAATATAATAAATTAGTATCATGTCTAGTAAAATAGAGGGGAACAGTAAAACCCAAACCCAACTGAGACTCAAAATATTAACTCTTTCCTCCCTGGGAATAGAAGAGGTAAAGTGGAGAGAGTACCATGCTTCTTCTGCAGTTATTCATGCAAGACTGTCTCTTAGCAAATTGTAAGTGTGGTAGCTCTTTCAGAATTCCACCCATTTCACTATAATCCATTTGAGGGGAGGAGGAGGTATGGAGGGGAGGCTGTAATCCCRGTGAGCACACATTCTTTTTTCTTTTTTTTTTCATGCTTAAATATATACATATAAATATATATAAACATATATATATATATAACCCTGGTCTGACCAGGGTTGCTGGGCAGACTGGGAGCCTCCGACCAATTAGGGTCCGATGATCTCTTGCCACAGAAGGCGGCTAATAGCTGGCTGGATCCTGGGTCCGCCAATTGTAGCCAGGAGCATCATCGCCCACCAGTCAGGGACGACATCTCTACCAATCAGGAGTGGCACAGCTCCCCTATATATTCCAGTCAGCCCCCTCAATAAACGGATGTTCTGYTGTTGACCCCTGTACGTGTTTCTTCTGTGTTTGGTGTGTGTGTGCGGCCAGTGTGTGGCGTGTGCGTATGACGCGGGGTCGTAAGCAGGCGTACCCTGCTCCCACCTGAAGCCTCCTCGGAGCAGTGTCCTGGCCAGGCTCGTGCCACGTGGTGCCCCACGAGCCTCCTCCAGGCTATTCGGAGGAGGGTCAGTGTGGATGGACTGGCTGCGAGCTGCAGCGGCGACCGGCATCCAGCCACTGCGGCGGAGCAMACTCCGTCACATCACTATCCAAGAAACCCTCATTCTTTTCCTTTCATTAGTRTAACATGCTCATGAGGTTGCCAGCCTACTCACATCTCCATTCAGTCAGCTTTTGTGCCAGTCAATTTTTTGCCTATGTCATCTTGGAAATAATTCTATTTAAAAAGAATTGACTCTAGACAACAGTAAGGAAAATTGATTCTTTATCATACTGTCCAGATTAACCCGTGTTATCAAACCACATTATACTCTACCAGGTAAAAGTAGAGACAAAGTCATAGTACTGTGGGAAATGTTTAGAGCTTAATAAGGTAGGGAGATTAGTACAACTTAGACTTAGCATAAGTAAATGATATAGTATAGCATAGGGCATGGCGCTCGGAAGATGTCGCGATGTCACRGAAAGACAGGAAGGAGGCRTGTAGCCTAGGAATGATTGAAGAGGACATATAAGGCAATAAGTAAAAGAATTGTAGTAATGGTTTTAGAAGAATATGGATCTATGGCCTATCAAAACTCACTCTTCTCTTAGCATAACTGCAGGCTGTCTTGACATGACTGCAGGCTGTGATGATTCCTCTGCGCTACAAGGACTCTGAGAATWAAGAGATAAAGACGCTGGGAATGGAGCAGCCAGGAGCTGGGAGTGCTGAGGCTGCAAGGACACTCACAGCAGAGAAGTAAAGAAATAGCACTGTGGAGCGCGCGGAGGAGTGGGAACCAACTTCAAACGTGGGACTGAGTGAGCTCAACAAGATAAGAGCCAGACCACCTGCAGCCTAATTATAAGGATGTGTGCCTTTAGCCAATCATTATGTTAGTGTGTGCGTGAACAGTAGTATGTAACCAATCTCCAGTCAGAAGCAAGCTTCCACATTCAGCCTGAGTACATATGCAAGCTAAGTTAAGCAATAAACGCCATTTGCTGCATCCTCATATTGGTGTCTGTGYTCAATGGCCCTGAGGCGGGGGTAACCTCAGCTCAATCCAGCAACTGAACGAGGCTTGCCGATGCAAGACGGCAACATAGTACCTATCTTTATTTCTATATTTTGATTTTAAAATAAGAAACAAAAATATCTTGTGCCTTTTCATTTCTTCTTCTCTCCCACCCTTCTTCCTCTTTATTTTTCTAAGTCCTAAAAATGGGCCATGTAATATATTTGGGKTTTTTTTTAAAAAAAAAAGGAGAAAGAAGAAAAATTGGGAGAGAGAAAGGAATAAATAAATATATWAAAAAAGTAAACAAATAAATACAACTAATTCTTGTGCAACTCATGTAATTCCACTGTCACTATTCTGGTGAAATTATTTTCACCACAGGGTATTTTCACAGGGGGAAACCATTCTATACGCATACTATCAAAGTTCTAAACTTATGCAATTTTATTCTTTAAAATAATATTTGATAGTGACATGCAGCCAGCCTCAAAATGTAGAATTTATTAACAGAGGCAAAATAAGATCTTTTCTTACTTGAAYAGTAGTTTTCTGACTAGCATCATAACAGCATCTACATTTAGAATTTCTTTTTATGTTTTCTCCTGTGTTCAAGAACAAGGAGAAKGCAGACAAATTGGTATGTTTTATTGATGAACTTGATTGATTATAAATGCTAAAACATATATCCTCTAAATCAAATAAAATCTATGAAGTTTTGCTGTGGCTTAGAAAGGAGTAGCTATGTTTGCCCCCAGCATTTTTATCATTCATTTATGATATCTAATGAGGAGGACAAAATATATTTACAATTTTGATTCACACCGAAAAGCTTTTCCTATTAGAGAGTATTTCCTGTGAGACACTCAGGATTTTGTGAAAGCGGATACATGGGGAGTTTTATTCCCCTTATTATGTTTGATATGAAATGAAAGTCACAAGTTTTACAGAAAGGTCCTGCATTATAGGTAGTTCCAAATCAAAATGTATCAGTAGCCTGGAACTCTTCAGTATTCTTTTTTAACTTCAGATTTTTTTTCTTCCTTTTGGTCCTAGCTTTATTTATTTATCCATTTTCATCACAGAACTGACCATTTTGATGAATTTTCCATTATAGTTCAAGGTGGCTAGAAGTAACTAAATAAATAACTAACTAAGTAACTGTAGTATTTAGTGTGTTAGTCTATTTATTTTTTTATTTTTTTTTTTAAAATTCAATGGATATATCTGTAAAATGTTCCCAGTAAAGCAGTACATACATTTTAAAAGCAAGCAAACAAATCATATTTAGCCTAATACTGAACTCTATCTCAGTGCTCTCTTTGAAAACCTTCCTCTCATTTCTCTTTACCCTTTCCTTAAAGTTTCTCTCCCTAGCTTTTTTAACCCAGCATCACACAAGGTCTTTTACTCTCTACAGTTCTTGACCTTTTACCTCTGAAATGAAGCAGTTCACTGAGTACATAGCAGGGTAATTTTTCACATTCAAATAGACACTTCTGTGCATTTATTATCAGAAACATTTTGGAGAGTGGGTCTTAGGCCATTTGGTACTAAGGGAGAAATCTAGCTAGTCATCCTGCCAGAATTACAAATAAAGGTGTATTATCCACTTCCATAAGGACTTGGACTTCATGAACTCTGCATTTATATCTTTACACTTGTACCAAGTGTTGCACCATGCTTAAATCCCATTGGTAAAATAAGGTATTTGTATATGCAATTAGATCACTTCTTTTTACCGTTATACTAATGCAATATGACATGTGTTCTATATTTTCTCTTGCACAGAGTTCTGTGAAGTGATACAAATGGTTTATTTTTCTTTTAGGGGAGACTCTTACTTTTGAGCATAACTTCCTCCCATCCTTTTCTTTCCTTCTCTATGGTTCAGTAGTTTTCTTTTTTAAGGACCAAAGACTACTTAAATAACCTACAATGTGCTAGGGAAYATTTAGGTGATATGCTATCTTTTATCATGTGTCATACCAGCTCTTGTATACATGATATACATTTATTTGTTCTGCTCCTGTGAGACATTTTAACTCAGAATAAGATTTATCCTGTTAGTATTCATGGTTGTACTCTCTTTGTAGTGCAAGTGAGATGGTGCAGTTCCCCATTTAAACAAGCATTGTATTACTCCTATTCTGATATGTTATCTCACCTTTTGCATCCCTTGTTGATCTCCTTCTTCTCAAATCCAGTATAATTAAGCTTGCATACTTGTCTCTGGGGACACAAAGAATAAAAATGTCTCCATAGATCTTTCTGCTGACATTTTCTGTCTTTGTAACCTTTGTTTAACTTATTTTTATTTGTATTTGCATAAAAATACTGTTTAGATATGTGCATATGTTATAAATGTTTCTTATTATTATTTTTAATTAACATGGGAAAGACTACATTGCCATCTTTTTTTGCCTCATTTCTCCATCCATGATTTTGTGATATGCGAAGTTAAAAAAAAAAGAGAGTTTTGCATTAAAACAATCAACTGCAGAATTTTTTTTTCAGAATTCATTGAAATACAAATCACACAACAAAAATCATCTTACCCTTTTGCCAAAATTTGTCACATCCTAACTATACATTTTCTTAGAATCCTTTCCAAAGTGAGCAAGAAATACTCACTTGATATGTTAACTGTTATCCCTGACAGGAAGGAATAAGTGWTTTTTCTTTTCTGATTGTTTACTTTGACTTTTATATTCTCAAGAGCCATGGATACTAGTGTGGAGAACAGCAAGTATTACACTGTTCTTTATTACTATAGATAAACACTCAACCTTTGTGAAATCATACATACTGCTAAAACTTATAAACAAAAGTACTCTGAAATTATTATACTAGAACAAAAATCTGCAGCTGATCATTTTAGAGAGCAGTTGAATTTGAAATACGCCATCTCAAGACTCCAGACTTGGTGCCAACTTCCAGTCAGAWAAATGGTTCAAGCATTCTTGACAATACCATTTCAAAGAAATTGCACGATAYCAAAATTATTACACTGGACATCACTTTCAGGAGGTTTCTCTGAGGAAGTTGAACCTGACCTGCTTAAGTATAGAAAGAACAGTTATGTACAGTGTGAATTTCAAAATAAAAATATTTACTTATTTATCTTCACAACTATTTCAAAAGTAGGCAGGTGGCAGAAAGTCCCCATGTGTGCACATACAGATGCATATACACATATAGAATAAATCAACTCATTTTTTAGAAACTAATTCAAGTAGTTTTTGTTTTCTTTTTCCACAAGCATGACACTGAAAGAGATTAAGTACTTAAAAGATCAAAAAAAGAGAATGCCTAAATGGATACAGAGATGAAAGACAGTCCTGTGATTAAAACTGTAACCTTGAACCTAGGAGACAATTCAGATTCCACTTTTGTCAGAAGCAATTTGTGAGCCTTTGTCGAGATCCAATGATGGTCTAGAGTATATAACTGTTGTGTAAAGGAGAACTTTGACACRGTTTGATGTTTAAGTGCTTTTCTGCACTCAGACCTTTGAAAAATGACCTATATATTTATTTCATTAGACACACCTGGTTAGATTTTGGAGGTATAAAAACAGAAATAATAATCAATCAAACAAAAAAACAGAATCACAGAACAGTTAAAGATGGAAGGGGCTTCTGGAGATCATCTAGTCCAACTGCCTCGCAGCCCATAAATTTGTCCAGATAGCTTTTGAATATATCCAAGTAAGGTGATTCCACAACCTCTCTGGCAAACCTGTTCCAGTGTTCTGTCACCTTCACAGTCAGTAAAACTTTCCTAATGTTTAAACAGAGYTTCCTGTATTTCAATTTGTGGCCATTACCTTTTTCCCCTGTTACTGAGCACCACTGAAAAGAGTTAAGCACCATCTTATTTACATCATCCCTTCAGATACTTATATGCATCAATAAGATCCCCTTGAGMCTTCTCCAGRCTGAAAAGCCCCAGCACTCTCATCTGTCTTTTTTTATTAGGAAACATACTCCAGTCTCCCAATCATCTTTGTAAGTCTTAGCAGGACTCTCTTCAATAACTCCACGTCTCCCTTGTGCTGGGGAACACAGAGCTGGTGCCTGTACTGGTGCATTTCTGGAGTAATTCCCAGGGCACCTGTACTTTGTTGAGATTCATGTGGTTCGTATCCACTCATCTCTTCAACCTGTCCAGGTCCCTCTGAATAGTAGCCATCTGTCGTAACAGTGATTCCTCTCAATTTTAAATTGTCAGCAAACTTGCTGAGGAGGCATTTACTCCCTTCATTCATGTAATTGRTCAATAAGTTGGACAGGACTGGACCCACTACTGACTGGTGGGTACATGCTTAGTTGCTGGAGCCCAACTAGACTTTCTGACACTGATCATAATATTCTGTCATTCAGTTTTCAATCCACTTCAGAATCTGTTCCTCTAACTCATACTTCATTGGCTTGTCTATGAGGATATGATAAGAGACAGTGCTGACAGCCTTGCTGGAGTGAAGGAGGACAACATCCACTGCTCTTTCTTCATCTGCCCTGGCAGTCATCATGTAAGCCTTCTATGATGGGGTGACTAGATGGATAGATGAGGGCAGAGCAGTGGATGTCATCTATCTGGACTTCAGTAAAGCTTTTGACACCGTCCCTCACAGCATCCTCCTGGGCAAGCTTCTGAAGTGTGGGTTAGATAAGTGGACAGTGAGGTGGATTAGGAACTGGCTGAATGACAGGGCTCAGAGAGTGGTAATCAGTGGTGCAGAGTCCAGCTGGAGGCCTGTGGTTAGTGGTGTCCCCCAGGGRTCAGTCCTTGGTCCGGTMCTGTTCAACTTATTCATTAACAACCTGGATGAAGGGATGGAGTGCTCCCTCAGCAAGTTTGCGGATGATACCAAACTGGGAGGAATAGCTGACAGCCCTGAGGGCTGCGCAGCCATCCAGAGGGACATGGACAGACTGGACAACTGGGCGGCAAGTAACCTCATGAAGTTCAACAAGGGCAAGTGTAGGGTCCTGAACCTGGGCAGGAATAACCCTAGACATGCCTACAGGATGGGGACTGACCTCCTGGAGAGCAGCCCTGAAGAGAGGGACCTGGGCGTCATGGTGGACGACAGGTTGACCATGAGGCAGCAGTGTGCCCTCGTGGCCAAGRMGGCCAATGGGATCCWGGGGTGCATTAAGMAGAGCATYTCCAGCAGGTYGAGGGAGGTGATTCTGCCCCTCYACTCAGCCCTGGTGAGGCCGTATCTAGAGTACTGTGTGCAGTTCTGGGCTCCCCAGTGCAAGAGGGATGTGGAGCTGCTGGAGAGAGTCCAGCGCAGGGCTACAAAGATGATTAGGGGCCTGGAACATCTRMCYTRTGAGSAAAGGCTGAGAGAGCTGGGCCTCTTCAGCCTGAAGAARAGAAGGCTGAGAGGGGACCTGATTAATATATATAAATATCYCAAGAGAGCGAGTGAAGAGGATGGGGCTGGCCTCTTCTCAGTTGTGGCCAGTGACAGGACTAGAGGAAATGGCCACAAATTGAGGCACCAAAAGTTCCACAGGAACTTGTGAAGGAATTTTTTAATAGTGAGGGTGACAGAGCACTGGAACAGGCTGCCCAGAGAGGTCTCCTTCTCTGGAGATCTTCAAAAYGCACTTGGACACCACCCTGTGCCACATGCTCTAGGGTACCCTGCGTGTGCAGGGGTGTTGGACTAGATGACCTCTAGAGGTCTCTTCCAACCTTAAGCATTCTATGATTYTATGATAAGGCTATCGGGTTGATTAATCACGATTTCCCTTTGGTGAATCTATGCTGACTACTGCTGATGGCCTCAGCTGAATACATCAAAGATGACTGAATGTGTCCTTGCAGTGACATCCTATCAAGGGCTCTTGGACATGTGTACATCCATCTTTCTAGTGATTCCTAACTCAAATACTCCTCCATCAAGCGTTCCTTCCTCTAGACTAGKTTTTGGGGTCCAGTAATGCTAAAGTGGAGTCTTACCACCTCTTGGTATTGTTGGTATACAGTACTACAGTAATTAGAAAGGCAATGATTTCCTTTAGAAGAAGATGAATGAGCAATTATATCTATAGTAGAAATTCTAGATCCTAGTTTGCAATTGACAGTCATAGTGCTAGGACATGTAAGTATCCAACCACAATACAAGTGTAACTCCGTGGCACCACATAGCTAAAGCCCCCAAACGATATAAATAATATGGCCTAGAGAACTGTTCAGCTGACAAATTCAATCTCTGATCTGGATATAGTGCATAACTTGCTGATCTCCTTCAGTAGTATTGCCTTCTCTTATTGACTGAAGATGGAGTTGACATGCATTGCTTACATGCATCGTAGATACCTAAATACAGTTATCTGAATCCAGATGACCCTAGTCCACTTAGAAGGATTGYTGTGCCTAAAGATAGGTTCCTGGTGTTGTTTAAGATGTCTTGTGGAGTCTGAGACAATACATTTATATGGGATTGGCAAATACTTTCCAGGGAAACTTGAGGAGGTCTATACCAGTGTGGAATGGCCACTGAAAAGGCAGAGCATCATACTAAGCCTCAACTGGTTCTCATGAACTATTTTTACACAGCTGACTCGCACTCCGAGAATTCAATTTTTGGCAGCAGCTACTAGACTATTGCACTAAAATGATCATTTTAATTGAATTCAACACTTAGCTGTAATTTGAGTATGCCAAGCAACTTGGCTACCTTGGTGAATCTCTGTACACCACCTTTGTACACTTTTGTAATATAGCTTTGGATCCTTCTTTTCTGAATCTCAGAGAGCTACAAAGTGTTCGTAGAACAGTGAGTGCTAGTCACAGTTAACAACTTAAAATAAAATACACAGAGATAATGCTGGGGGAAGGAAACCAATGATGATACTAGTTCCACAAAGTCTCAAAAAAGAATTAACAGAATCAAAAGACCTGAGATGTATAGGAAGTAGTTTGTGTAGATCAGGTGTAGTGCATAAGAGCTCTATTTTTATATAGAAAACAAGGGGATGTCACTAGAGAAATATAAAATATCCTCTCTACTGAATGGATATGACAAACAAGGTTGTAGGAAATGGACAAGGTTACAATAACAAGGGCAAGAGATGACAGAAACAATGCAAAAATGATATAGAAGCAGAGAAGGTGGGAAAAAAAGAAAACCTAAGGGTGAAGTAAATAAGTAAAACCTAGTTAAAAAAAAAAAAAA
>PTEX01000318.1:727531-753860 GCA_003342815.1 Eudromia elegans
AGGAAGGAAGGAAGGAAGGAAGGAAGGAAGGAAGGAAGGAAGGAAGGAAGGAAGGAAGGAAGGAAGGAAAACCAAACTGGTTTAATAGAGTAAAAAACCGATAAATTGAAATATAGCATGAATAAAAATCCTGTATTTCTGTAAAATACACATGGCATTATCTTAGCCAAAATAATGTGACAAAAATGTATAACAAAATAGCAGTCAGTTGCCATAAACATTTACATGATATGAAGAAAAAACTGATAGCACTGTACAATGAAGTGCTATAAGCCTCTTTAGGCAATTTAATCTGAAAGACTGGAACAGTAGCAACACTAAAGAAAACACTAAAGAAAATAAAGGCGCCATGTGAGCTTCTACTGTTTTTTTCAGTCAGTTCTCTGACCATGAAATTCATCCTAAAAGTATAGCAGGATAATCTATGAATAACATTTGAAGGTGGTGTATATACGAAGTAACAAGAATAATTTTCAAGAGTTCATATCCATATAAGAAATGAAAGATAAAGTTGGGAATGCTTGATATATTGTAATTCCCTTGTATATTTTTATGTCTTTTCAGGCTACAAATAGACATTGCGACAGTATTTTAGAATTATTCTAAATATATTGTGAATATATTGTTTAGAGATTTCAGCCATATCAGATTACCACATTTTAAATGCACCCATGCTGTAAATCCATAATTGATGGTTAGTGTTTTATATATATAATTTATATATAAATATAATATATCAGTTGTTCTGGTTATAACTAGAATATAGTGAAATGTTTGACTCTGTAACTGAAAAATCGATACTGCTCTGAACAGACACAAACAAATAAACAAAAGAATTGCCTAATATAAGTGCATTCATGTATGCAGGATGCCTAATATAAGTGCATGTGTATGCTTTATACATCCAGAAAAAGAATAAAGAAAAAGTAGGCTCTTGCTCTGTTTTCACATGAACTGAGGATATTCACTTCAGCAAATCATAAAATTCCATCAGACATTGTTTGCACACTAGATGTCTCATGGTAAAAGAACAACACTTCTAGATTTCCCACAGGAAATTAATCTGCCTGCTCAAAATGTTTACTTTATTTCTAAGACAAAAACGTATATTTTTGGGGAACTGCCTCATAGATCTCCTTTATTTCAAGGCTTCAAAATGCAAGAAACTTGATGCTGTAAAGAGTTAATATTACCAGGAAAGAAAGCACTAATTCCTAAAAAATATAACATTTTCCTTCTACAGAATTACAAGTAAAATTATCTGTAATCCATTAAGGCACAAATATTTCAAATAGATGTAAGTAGATATGTGAATAGCAAGTGAACTAACTGACTTCTTTTGCTAAATAATTCCACAGCTTTGTAAGTAAATWTTACACTTGAGTACTTGCATGTTTATTCTAAAGACAAAAACTTTGGAGCAAGAGCAAAGTTCCGTCCTCTTCCAATACACATATACACCATTAAAGAGATTTTCTGGATGTATATATAAAATTTTGTTCAGAGACTGAGCATTTCTTTAAAAGATGCAGCTTTGTCAGGAATAATAAATATGTGATGGCTTTGAGTTAGTAAGAATCAATTGTTCATCAATAGAAATGTACTCATTACTTGGTCCTGCTAACATTTTTAAACATTGTATTTTAAAATGTAAGCTAAAGGATCACACAAACTACTAGGAGATCTGACATACAGATGACCAATCTTATTTTTAGTTGGTGAAAATCCAGTAGCCCCAGTTCATGTGTAATTAATGTTACCAAATCCAGAAACAATGCTAGGACAATGGTGTGCAGGAATTGGAGGGAAAGGGGGAAGAAGCATATTGAAGAATTAGGGGAAAATAAGGATCAGAGATGAAGAAACAGCTATGGAAGCCATCTATTGAATTCTGAAASCCTCAAAGGGAAAATTTGGAGAATAAAAGGTGAACAAACAGAGAAAAGACTTTGGCACAGACACTAGGCAGAGTGCCATATCATACAATATTAAAAGGCAGCAAACTCTGTGTTATTTTTGAACATCAGAGGGRTATGACAGATGTCCTTATTTCCTCTCTTCACGCCCAAAATGTGACTAGGTGTTGAGCTTAGCATGATCAACAAGAAAAATCATCTCTATATTTTTTCTTGTTTCAAGAATACAGTAAGATTAATTCTACAAGAGTTATTTCTAAAACAAATCTCTTAYTCATCTCCCTTCAAGTTAAGAGAAGAGGAAAATGATTACTTTGGCTGTTTTATTATAAAAAGTAAATCAATATCAATATTATTAACATAGCAAAAGTGAATATCATGGTAAGAAAGCAAATTATGCAGCCTTTCCTCCTCCCCCCACCTCAGAAATACCAGAGAGAGAATTTTAAGTTCTAAAGTATACTTTTGTTTTAGTCTTCATTATAATGCTCAAATATTTTTGTGGGACCTGATATTGTTTTCATTTAATTCAATGGTAAAATGCCCATTGATTTCAAAGGAAGTAGAATTTGGCCTGTTATGCATTATTTATATATAAGGTCAGGATAGCATGTTTAGTGAAGCAATTTTTCAATGCATTCTTTGCATATTTTCAAGCAAGTATTTTAATTATCTTGAGTACTTCCACAGAGGATAATTATACACATCTCTGAAGCTCTTATCAGCGTAAATATTAGAAAGAGGGAATATATAAATAGATTACACTCTCAAAATATCTTTGGGCAATTTGAGTGATTGTGGTGTATAATGAGCCTGGAGAACTGCCTGCTTTTAGAGTTGTACACCTGCAACTTTAAACACACTTTTGTCCCTAAGATCATAGATAACATTAGTTTATCATATATGAGGAAGATCAAGAACATAACTYGCACTGAAGCATTTGAAAACATTTTCTTCCCAAAATCATTATCTTTAAATATGTATCATGCTAATATTTTTTGCCCGTGTAAACAATGGTTCTATAAATTRAACAGAAAAGGTGATCTCTTAACACCTTAATGGGAGTTAAGTCAGCTGACTTGCCAAAGGGGAGTTCAACTCATTTGCATAAAACTGRGTTTCTAGCATCATTTGAGATGAATGAGACAGTATCATAGATGAAGTAAGATTCCCTTCTGGTATGGTGAGTGGGAGATAAGGAGATTATGGGCGACAGAGAAAGTCCAGGATGTCCACGTCTAAACAGCTGAATAGAGGCATAGTAGAGTGTGAGCTGACTGATCCTTCAGAGTATGCTGCAGGTGACWTCTACTACTACATCAAGAGTTTGGGTACTCCTGCCCATGTATGGGCACAAGCCTATGTWTTTATCTGGTGCTGGATCCCACATGAGGACTTTTCAAGGAAAGAGGATTCCTTACTATTATTGTAACATGATATAAAATGCTAAAATCATGTACCTGAACTGATCAACTGAGGGTCCTTGAAAGAGAAATAGCCACTTCTAGTGGATGATTCATCGCATTTTAAGACAGATGTCTAAAACAGATTTGATGAATCACTCTGTAGAACTTCTCATTTCTTGACATTTATTGTAAGTGGAAACTGAGGTGAGTTAGATCCTATAACTTTTYTTATTGCTAGTTCAGATTTTATTGTTCAGTGAAAAATTATTCCCAGATCTTTTTGCCCATATTTGACTCTAGTACAGATTTCACAGTAAACCACACTTGGCAGCGAAGTTTGTATTGCTGTATTCCATAGACAGGTCTTGTTTTTTAAAGTGTTAATCTATCTGTAATATATCAAGAATTAGAAAATAATATTTAGCTTACAAATTTATATGCATATGTTAATATGCATATATGATCATTTATACATATGCATGCATACATACAAGCA
Source organism: Eudromia elegans (assembly GCA_003342815.1). NCBI lineage: Eukaryota > Metazoa > Chordata > Aves > Tinamiformes > Tinamidae > Eudromia > Eudromia elegans. The sequence continues at coordinate 731,350 of PTEX01000318.1, forward strand.
TACTTATATATTAGGAAAATGCACATAAGGGAAACTTCTTTCTCAACAAATATTTGATATGTTTGGTAAATAAAGGGGCATTTGTGCTGGATGAGTGGATGTGGTGTTTATGTGGGACTGCTCAAGCTAATTCACAGCCTCAGGCATGCATGTGAATAGCTAGGAAAAAAGAATATTAAACTTAGGGAAAAAATTATGTAGTTTGTTTTTATGGTTCTGTCATTTGAAAAAGAAATATCAGCTATATAAATTACTTTTCTTCATTCCCATTATTATTGTAAGAAATTGTAAATAAGATTTGTCTGTGATTTCTTAATATCTTCTTCTGTGATTTTTTCTTCTATGATTTCTTAATATTTAAAATGATTTTTTTTAATAKGATTGTATTTAGCTTCTCCTGATTATCAGATCCACTTTCAGGACCCATCAAACTCCATGGAAATTGGCCTAGTCTCTCCAATCCAAAGACATTAGAGCTATTTCAGATAACTTAAGAGCTCTTCCTACCATCAGTGAAATGAGGATTTTATGTTATGTTTGAAAGAAAGCAGATTTTAGCAGCATATGCAGCATCATTTACAGAGCTCTGTAATTAACAAAGCAAAATTATGAGAAAGAGTTTAATRCTATATTCTAGGAGGGCTGAACAAATTTTGTTATGTATGTGTTTGTGCAGTCTTAAATTCATTATACAGCATAAGTTGGGAAACTGATAAGAAACATAACAACTATTCAAGAAATATATTATTTGATCATTCTTGCACTAAAAGCATCAGCTATTCATTTCACTTTTTTTCTATCACTGTTTTTTGAGAGTCAAAGCATGGCTTTGAGCTCAGAGAAAAGTTTTCACAGCTTGTCAAGTTGGTTTATGTCATCAGAGCAACAACAGCTGGAAAATGTTTGTGTTGTTGGTCCATKCACAGGAGGTAAAATGCTCTAGTTTAAACCTCTGTCACTGAGATTTGAACTAAGTTGTTTTATCTTAATTTTGCTGCAGGCTAAGTACACTTGCAAAATAAGCTTCTGTAGCTCAGATGATGCCCAATAACTGGTTAAGCTAAAAATTTATGCAAGTTCCTGAATTCTTAGATGTTCGCTAAGACTTTCACTGACCTTTTGTTTACATAATGATAAATAGTATTTGCCATATTCAGCTTAATTTTAAAAGAAATAAAATTCAACATTCTATATAAATAGACTGACCATAATCTCATAAATCTCACACTGCCAGCTTTTATGCTCACTTGCTGATGGAGGAACAGATTAGACAGATCTATATGTATTTGGGAGTTAATGAGAATCTCAGAAACTAAAACTATTTAARTGGATTATTTAATTTAGAAAATATTATCTAAGTGTCTTATTTACTTTTAGGAACAGAAGGTGCTCCTACAAGAGGTGTTAGTGAGATGCATTAGCTTTGCTGTTGGCTAGATACTGCAGTATGTTGTACAACCCTGGGCCTTCAATTGAACCTTCTGTAACTGCAAAAGGCTTTTCTATGTAAAGTTGGCTAGAGCATGCTACCTAATTTTAAGAAATGTTTAAATAAGAGATAAAAAGGAGAAAAAAATGTAAAAGAAAAAAGAAAAAGAGAAGGAAAAGATTAAGGAGTGAAGAGAYAAGATAAAATCCAGGACATGAAAGACTAGCTCTATTACAGGACATGTGTTCTGAGGAAGCTTATCAAAGACTTTATTTGGTTGGTTTTGTTATCAGAGATATTCTTTTTATCACCAGAATATGTTKCACAGACATCCCTTCATGATATTTTCACTGCTGCTTTTCTCAGATGGGAGACTTGTATCTGGGGACAGAACTAAACTCAAGGAAGACATATTAAAAGAGAAGTTTATATACATTTTTTCTCATTCTGCTCCATCTTTTTAGGCCTCAGGAATCCCTTTATTCTGCAACAAAACATGGGTATAAAATACAGATTTATGTGATGAAATAGTCCATTTTCAAAGGCATAAACATGCAAAAAAAAAAAAAAAAGTAGGTTGTATATAGAACAAGCTAAATTTGCACCTTTGAGAGAACTGCAGGGGTTTATGCTGCCTGAGCAAATTTAGAGATTTGAAAAAAAATATATATTTAATTGCTTTCCTCTACTTCCCAAATTATTAGATGTATGAAAAAAAAAAGTTTCATTTTCAGTACTGCAAATGAATGATGTTTTCCCATTTCAACAAGTACCAGCATTAAATATTAAAACTAATTACTTATTATTCCAGKCTCCATATTTCATTAGTTTTAGACTCTTTGCTCTCCCTTATCAGCAGTACCAGTGAGTGCCAAGGCTAATTTTCTCTGTSTGGAAACTAATATCTGTGACTTTAYATTGTCCTAGTCTGATTTCAGAACATGAACYTAGAAGTGAAATGTTCATGTATCTTTATTCCTTCTTCCAATTTAGTTTGCATTTGATATTTATTTTAAGGTTAGAATCATTTTAGAGGGCTAYATCATGTTCACAGTAGGAAATATGAAATAAGTTAGATTGTGTCATCTTCTAAATTTAAGCAGAAAGACACAGTGGTTAAATGGCATTATCTATTACAAAGCGGAGATAAGTGAATACTGCTGTATTCCGTGCCATCTGGCAATAGCTATGTTAATACTCRCAGACTTACTTTCTCCCAAAGCTGGAAAATCCGTTCATCTTGCTTGCTGATTATGCAAGTGACAAAAATGGAAGCAGCATTCATCCACAAGTCACATACAGCTAAAGACCCCTGGGCTGGGAACATGGATCTAATATACAAGTTTCCAAAAATGAAGCTGTATGTAAATKAAATCAAATGAAATGTAAGTTTATGTCTTTTCCAGTTCTTTCTAGGTCACTCCATGACAAGTTACCTAATCCCTCTATTTATTGACTGATGTGGTCTATGACATGATCTTAAGCCGTCTTTCTATTGCTTCTCTCTGTTCCTTTTATCTATCTGTCCAATATATTTTAACTGGTTGGACATGAACTGTCTTTAACTATATAGTGGCCAGTTTAAGTTACCTTGATGAGGGGTTTAGAGGGAACATAAAATAACTAATAAAATAATAAAAATAATATTAATAAAATAGATCTTCTGAATATGTAATGAGGAGAAAATAGTGTATAGTAGATAATTTTAAAGACTAAACTATTTATAACTCCTCTTGTAAAGTTTTGGTGCTGGTCCTTCTGTCCTTTAGCCATCCTACAGATGCATCTGTTCAATGTATGTGTTAAATTTCACATGCTTCAGCATAAATGATTGGCAATGTTAATCTCAAATGAACAAACCATTGTTCTCACCATAGTAGGTCACAGAGTCTCTGCACTGCTCTTCTTTATAATATAGATATTTACTTCTAAATAATTCATATATTCCATTAGCATCCAAGTTAAAAGAGAATGTCTGCAACCTCACATTCGAAGTGATACAAAAGATAATAAGCAGAGTTATCAATAAGCAGAAGAAAGACTAGAAAKAGCCTAATACAATTTTTACATAGCCTGAAGGAATTAAGCTCTTATCAATGTCCTCATCCCTTCAGAAATTTGTAGACGTAGTTCTTTTGAGATATACCTTAATAACAAGAAATCAGTGCATGAAAGAAGAGAGTGGTTCTATAGGCATAAAACCATTAGAACTAGGTTACAAACGTGAACGACAACAGCAGTTCTTCTCACGCTATTAAATAGGCCAGTGATTTCTGTCCAAATAGCCACAGTTAACCTATTTTTTCCAACTCAAGAGAAGATGTGTTAATTGTTAAGTGAAAGGTACATGATGTTTTACCATTCACTCACAATTCTCTGACCTGAACTTCACCTCAGTCTTGGATTACTGCAGCTTGAACTAAAATGACTGAAATTAACTGAGCCTCAGAGAATTACAGTAAGAGACCATATTAAAAAATGTRTTTGGTATCAGCATGCACATAGCCTGTACATTTAATTATAAATATATATATATATATAATGGCTTAGAAATCACATCAATTTCTATACAAACTCTTCACAAGGAYAAACTGTTGCATTAAGGCTATGTAAAACTGTCATTAAATCAATAGGTGACCACATTGTTGGGATGTAGAAGCATTATTTGTCACCCACTCATATAGGCTTTCTTTCCTATCCTTCCATTGATCAAATGGAGCCTGAGTTGACTACGCTTGTTTTGCATCTCCCAAGTAGAATGCACAGATTGAAGTAGCAGTAACTTTTGTTGCAACCAGCTTAAATAACAAAACGTGTAAACCTGTGCCTTCTGCTCCTGCCTGCTCACCAGCGCACGAATAGAGAGAGGGAGGAATAGGACAAGARTGTAAATCATTCCTGGACTAAGAGCATTTTTTTTTTTCTGTAAAGGTAATACATATTAAGTTAATAACTGAGCTACACAAACCAAAGTTCCTCCATTCCCTGTATCTATGAATATAAAGAATTCTCCTTCACTAGAGAATGCAATACTGGGGAGCTGTATGTTTAGAAATTTACTTACAAACTGGTCAAAGAGATTGTGCCCTTTGTCATTCTACATCTTCTRAGGAAGGGGCTTAGAGATGCAATTGTTGAAAGATCTCACTTTGGTTCTATTGCATAGCTTCTGTCAAATGCAAAATGTTTTGATGTAAAGGAGCACAGGAAAGATGATAAAAAAATATATGTACAGAATATCAGGTGAGGAGGTGATCAAGGCATGTTCTGAGACACTGCACCATAAGTGCATGGGTAGTGACATGTCAAGAAATGAGATTCCTGAAAACATTTATCATTAAATCATGAGGTGTGCCAAAATTTTGATACTAGACCTGCTTCTTCCAGTGAAGCAAAGATGAATTCCTTCAGGAGTAACATGATTTCTCCATAAATGGAATTACTATGCCATTAGAAGYCATGATCACAGATTGAAAACACATGTTTTCATGTTGGACTTTGGTATTGATTCCTGTAATATGGTCTGCCTGAAAAAGTGACAGAGATGAGCATGGTAACATTAACAATTCACTCAGTGGTGGAGCTACACAGTTTATTATGTGTGGTAATTTTGGCCAGKTGTGTTTGCACTGACAACTGATTTTACTGATTTATAAACAAGCACATAACCATGAGAACATAGCCAGAATCTTCCACCTCTGCACATGTAAGCATACAATATGAGTGATTTGCTTGCCTTTACGCCTTCTGGAGAAGGAAAATAACCTGGTCATCATCAATGTATGGTGCAACAGCTTGAAAATTGGAAACTCAGTATTATTGAGGCATTTGGGCAAATCCAATTGCAACAGAAATTCTGAATTAGAATCATCTCAGTTTCTTCCTCTGTGAATGTGGAGGTTTGCACAGTTATAGAATCTTCCTTAATAATCATCTCCTGATACAAATGGAAAAACTTAAATTTTGCAGGGTCTTTTCCCCAGGAAGAGAGAAACAATCATCTGGCTGCAGGCACTGTGTGATACTGCTGKGTGATTGCTCACAAAACTATTCCAACCCTCCATGCCATTCAGGCAGTTAGCAAGCTATTAGTAGTGATATTATTTTACACCACTGTTTTTTAGGAGATTTCCATGAGACCTCTTCTTCAACGAGATATTGAAGATCTTTAATCTTCAACTGTAGTTCAGAAGTACATTCTTGGGTTTTATGAGAATAAATACAACTCTTGCATCCAGCTGGAATAACATCTGTGGCCTGTTATCTGCTCCCACTCTTCATAAGCCAGTTCAAGGAACTCATCAGCAGAATTCCTTAGTTGTTTTTCATCAGTTCCCAGCAGTGTGAAATGAAAATCACATCTTTCTATACATGAGTGCAAAAGTGATTTATTTTTTCTCTTTCTCTAATATTCTTTTATTARGGGAAGTTTTTCTTTGGAAAAAAACTTTATCAAATGGTGACCTATAAGTTCCAACACCAGGAACTTATTCTTGGAGATTTCACAAAGGATTGACAATGAGAGGACAACACAGAAGGAAATGATAGAATATATTTTTATTATTGTCATTCCAGATTWTTTTTTTTTTTTAAAARGATATCATCACTGGCTAAAAAAGAGATAAATGTTGCTCAGCACATCTKAATTTTTATGTAGACCACTGACTGTCCTAACTACTGGTAATTTTTCAGAGCCTAAGCAATAATTWGGGTATTTAGTCACATTTGATGATGGTGATAGCGCAAATTGCCTCTGTTCTTATGAGTTTATGRACTGTCATAATTGTTCTAAACATAACACACAAAATTTATGTGAGTTATCATAATACAGTTCTTAGCATTCCAGCAGCTCAGGTAGAATCCACATTCAGCTCAGCAAGGACATGATGCTGAATTGTGAAGTCCAAAGATAATGCAACATTGTGATTTTGCCTTTCAGATAGTCTCACAATTTGCAAAGCTCAATGATAAAAACGAGCAGTCAAGTATGAAAACCATCAGTCTACCTTCCACAGCTGTTGAATTAAAAYTTTTACACAGTTTTGAATATAAACAACTTCTACAACCTTGATTTTTTTTTTTTTTTAATGATGTTGTAAAAAAAGAAAAAAAGAATTCATTAGTTCCATGATTTCAGCCAACATCTTTGTTTGGCAAAGCAGTTGTTATGAATAACCATACAATGATGAACATATTGGTCTCACAGTCACACCTGCTGTTGCCTGTCTTGTTTATTTTATAATAATGCAAATATCTCTCTGATAAGGAGTCTATGTTATAGTTCAGCTTATGTGCAGGTCCTTGATTCATAGCAGTGCTGTTGTCTGAAGTTACAGATGATCACATTAATTCAAGTTTTGCAGTTTTTTCTGCTTGTGCTCAAGCTCATTGGCTTCTTCCTCAGTAGGTGGATGCAGAGATCCACTCATTGTTTTGAAAATCCAAAAAAGACTCCTGATCTTCAGCAGGAAGATGAAGTTGCATTTTCAGATTAAATGCACAAACTAAAAGCATCTGTCAGTAAAAGGAATAAAGTTTCTTACTGCTGGAAAGCTCAAGAGCAGGACAAATAAACCARGTTTTCCTGAATACTTTTGTGGTTTCTAGCAGATAGGATGTGAATTCTTTCTGCATCAACTACGAATGCTGTACATACATAGCAAGGAATTAGATCAGCATTCACATGAACAAACTCCCAGCACCTCCTTGATGGTAACAGAACTAAAATTACATATTTTATTACATGACTTATGGTAGGTTATATTAAATCCGATTTCTTTCCTATCTATCTGCTAAACTTAACGAATCAGAATGGTTAAACCTATCTCTAACTCATTTATCTCTTTATATCACATTTTGCACATGTCATGACAATATGAAAATATTTAGTGGTTAATGTGGTATCCCTCTATCATCTTCACTGGTAATGTAAAGAAATTTTTTATATCCCATCCAAARGTAGGATAATGAATCCTAAATTATTTATCTTCAAATATTTCTGATATAGTAATAAAATAAATATAAGAAATCACTTTTCAATTTCTAAAAATATGTCAATAGAATAAACTTAAATAGAACCACTGCTCTCTGCCAGGTAGGAATGTACTGATAGACATTTAAYTTGACAAAGCTGTTTATTAGATGCCTGTCATATCTTGAAAGGTTATCCAGGGGGATATGATAGATTATCAGTTTTTCTCCCATTTAATTTTTTCTGTCATCATAAATTAAATACGGCAATTGCTGGTGAGTAATTAAAGATGAAATTAAAAGCTGCAGTCCTGACTCAAAATACCATTATTTGCATACATTTAGTATTTAWTTTCTCACTCTGTAAAGACTCATCGTATTTAACTTTCCGCTCTGCAGTAAGCTTTTATGGAACGTAAATATAAACATAGCAATAAATTCTTATAAGATGAATGTGATCCCCAAAAAAATGTTAACTAAACATCTCCTACATATAGGCAGTGCTACTCTTTCTTTCCCTGATTATCAAAAAGTGCCTATTAAGAATAAATGGATTTACAACTGCAGCAGCAAACCTACTGAAATGTCTGGAAAAGTTTTAAATGCTGTCATTTAAATGGATTTTTTTCCACATTTGTACCTTTTTTATCCYGCTATTCAATAGCACTGTATATTATATAGTTGCTGGGGCTAAAAATGAGTTTATAATATTTCAGTGAAATATTTGGAGTATTTGGTAYCTATTGAAACAAACAATATTTTATGGATTGTATTTCAAAAGAAAGGTATGTAAGAATTTTAATTATTATCCACTTGAAAACTATTGTTTACAATCATACTACCCTCTTCTCTTCAATTTCAAACTCTTGAAAATTGCTTCAAAATTCTAAACTTTCTTTTGACAAGTATTGCACTTTTGCATGGAAGCATATTTTTGCAATTCATYGGTTGCTCTAAAACTGTTCAGTATTTTATATTGGTTGCTTAATAACAAAATATTGATAAGCTTYCAGGCCAACTAATAATTTTATAGCAAGGAAGATTTCACTGAGAAATTAAAACCATGGGAATTTTACTATTTATCTCAGTAGGAGCAGAAACAACCTGTCAGATTTCAAATCTTAAAAAAATATGTTTTAAGTGAATCCTAAATTAAAGACAATTAGATCACCAGTGGCTCTTAAATGCTAAAAATAACTGTCTTTTTKTAAGCTCTCAGCACAAAAGTAAGTCATATATTGGAAAAAAAAAAATATATTTCTCTTATCTTTTTGAGACTGACAGTATTGCAAACAATACTAGTTATGYTTTCTTCTGGCCTTCTCTTTTGGAAAACAGAGAGAACTGTGGCCAGAGACAGGACCTTGGCAGTACTTAAAAGCATTGAACTTGTCTCTCTGTCCAAGCCAAGCCTGTTACTTGAGCCAATGGTTTAGTATCTCTGACCTAGCCTCCCATTCGATCTCCTAGACTCTGATTTATCTCAGAGTTTGGTCTCCAGCAATTATTTCGGTCCAAACAGCCACTATATTAGGTTTCAGCAGGAATCCCATTATAGGGCTGTTATATTTTGTACTGTGATCTCTGGATGTTATATTATGTACCGCTTCCATTAGGGATYTGACAGAGATTTTCAAATCTTTGTGCAGCTCCTCATCTTTGAATCTTGTTYCTTAATTTGAAAATCAAAACTCACCAAGAGTTTCTTTAGCTGAAAGCCAGACCCTTATTTCACGTCGGCTTTAAATCTGCTGTAACACATGGCTTACTTGATTTTCTTTGTATGTTTGGAGCTGCACAGAGCTCCTGCTGGGATTCTGATATGAGTGCAAACCAAGACGGCTCCTAAAAGAAATTAACAGCCCTCTTATTGCTAATTAAAAGCTCTTTGCTTTCTCTCCACATGGCCAGTGCAGCTGCTTCACATCCTCTCAATGCTACAGAAACACATAAATTCAAAGACAATATTGTGAACAGCACCTGGCACTTGCTGCACCTGCCGTGATGAGACTATATTTCATTCTGTCAGTAAATTAAAATTCTCCAGGGCTGAAAAGGATGCTTTTTTCTCATTCAACCTCTTCCATTGTCCCCAGTGGTAARGAGACAGTAGTTTTGCTTCCATTTTCGATACTAAATATATCATATTGTTGTTTGCTTCAGTGGTGCAGACACCTGCCTCCTGCTGTAAATGTTGTGTTCCACTTTTGAAAGATTTCCCCAGGGCTCCACATTCAAGTATTGGCTTGTAACTATGGCTTAATATCGTGTCAAAATCTCTTAAGGAAGATGCGGCTTGTCAAGTCATCTCAGGATTGAACCTTCATCTAGTGAAATTCTGAAAATGTCCTTTGAGTGTCTGAAGAATGAGAAGACAAATAAAAGGCTAGCAAGTCATTTGTAAAGATAATAGCTAGCAGCATGCATCTTCCATTTCCCTCCCCCTTTTCCATTAAATGTTGATAAAGGGAGAAGAGCACACTGCAGGTCAGTGATCTTTGTTATTTATATACAGGTCAAAGAAAGTCCTAAACTTTTGTGTTTTGGGCATGGCAGCAAAAAAGGAAGCAAAGGAAAAGAAGACTTCAATCAAATTGTGATAGATTCAAGCAATGACAGATTGATGTCAGAAGTAGTGTTCAGGAGAAAAAAAGGACAATTCACAGGCAGGGAGTGTTTCAATATAAAGACTTAAGGGGCAACAAAGGAATTTGGTTGGATTTTTGTATTATACACTACCACCATGTTTGCTGCAGTATAAGAGTATTTTTAGGAATAAATCCATAATGACCAAATTAGAAGAGAAACCAGAGCAGAAATTGCACTAGTTTTTATTATGTAATAAAAGAGCATTTCCTTACAACTTTTCTTAAGGTAGTAGCTTTGAAAGTTGCAAGAATTCACATACATTAGATATTGCTCTTTTTTTCCAGGTGAGGAAACAGGGCTCTAAAGTAGTATATTTAGATTTGTAAATCTTTGATAAATTTGTACTCTTAATCTCAACTGGATAGTAAAACAAACAAATAAAAAAAACTAACAAAACCAAACATACAAACAACAACAAAAAACAGTTATTGGACTAAAATCTAGTGGGAGCAAATGAAAAGGAACAAAATTCCATATTTCAGTATTCTTTTTCATCCCAGTAGCTTTTCCTTTGGAAAAGCTGAGGAAATGACAACTACTTCACAGCAGMAAAAGCACTTTAAGCCATTACCATTCCTTCCCTTCTCCCAGCTCCTCATTTTCCGTCCTCATCTAAACTCATTCTCCTCAGAGTAGAAGAGAATATAAAATATGTGGGCTTGTATAAGTGTTTAAATGTACTGCTTGTCACAAATGCAAAATATGATAGTTTAATATGTGTCATGGCAGACTTCATACAGAAGTGGCTGAGAAGAACCAGCACATACCAAAATACCAGTCACACACCAGCTCACAAACCTTCCAGTCTTTCAAAATCAAATGAAGGTAGGAGAAGAAAAGGAGACAATAACACTTTACAAAARAGCTGTTGTCAGGGGACATCCTTATCGGTTCYCCTAATATGGAATGCACAAGGCCAATTAGAGGATTGGACTGTTTTGGTTATATCTGAATAATTGTGTTGTTGTCAAGGTGTTATGTTTTATTGTTCCAAATTAATTGTATGTATTAATTAGATTGTAGGTTTGGGGGGGGGGGGAGGTGTGTAGAAAGACCCAGGGGTTTCTAGAATGTTCCACTAAGTATRGTTGTTAAACTTACCTTATCTCTGGACCAATCGTAAGGTGAGAATATCGCAAGGGCCTATGGCGGTCGAGGGAGGGCCCGGGCCCGCCCTCTACCAACCAAAAATCCCGGTGCCCTGTAACTCCTGTATAAATCCCCACCACCACTCAATAAAGGGGTTCTGTTGGATGGTTTACTGGTGTTTGACTTTGTGTGGTTTGTTGTGTCCTTGTTGCTGTGTGTCTGCAAGGTGTGTGAGTGAGACAGAACCCCCCTTACCCTCTTGTGTCTCCCTCTTTTCCTCTACCCCTTACTTCCTTCCTCGTCGAGTTCCCTATCTCATTTCTCCCCCACGCTGATAGTGGAAGGCTCACTGTGAAGCGTAGCTTTGCTGTGAGCTACGGCCTGTGTCGGAGCTGACCTCACGGACAGATGACCTCCTTGGAGTTGGGTTAGAGGTGAGTGGGTTGCCTGTCTGGGGATAAATCCCCGGCAAGCTGTTACCTATAGGACAGTAGCATTTGGCTTATTGCAATCCTATGAAAAAAAATCTATAAATTGATGGATTGTAAATTAATTGATAACCATGCATAATCCAAGTGAATGCTTTACAAAGTCAGAAATGACAATACTTGGTGAAGCTGCCCCAAAATATCAACAGTTCTAGGTGAATTTTACCTGTAGGTTGATCACATGTATGTGGTTTCATTATTTCATCACCCCAAAGAGACACAAGAAAGTAAAATAAACACAACCTGTTCATTGGATTGAGATTTCCTTGTGGACTTCAGTACCTTTATACTATAATCATATGAAATCCTCAGAAGCGAAAGTGAAAGAAAATGCATGCTACCTCTGTCAAACAAAACCTTTAAGATTTTACAGCTGTGGGTAAAGTGTGAAAAAATTACCTTTCTATCCTTAAAGTGTCATTTGTTTTAACACCTAAAATGTTTGAGAAAGTAGATTAAAGAAGAGCTACTCACAGGAACTCTTTAAAATACTAATATTGTTAATATTCTGCCACATTATTGTACATATCATACTGCTACTGCAATAACATAAAACATGCAAACAATTTCTAAATATATTTAAATTCTTAAGTAATAAAATGCCTTCACAGTGAGATAGCCTTCATTTATTTTTAGGGAAAAATTGATGTTTTGAAAATGATGAAAAAGATAATGTTTTTCTCCCCAAAAGGCATCCAATATTTGAAACACTTTAATTTACTCTAGTGAAATAATTTTAGGTAGTTTTAATGCATCTGAGTCACACTCAGATGTTAACTTTTAAGTAGTCTTCTATTTTCAAAGAATTAGGTTTTCTTTTTTGTCCTATTTTGCCCTATTTTCTTTTGAAAAGTTTAAGGCTTTTGTGTGATATTTCAATTACTATTTCTATTATATTTTCATAGTTTAAATCCATTGTCGAAGTCCATAGTTTAAATCCATTGTTTTTAAAATGATAGCTATTTAAATCTGCTTTTCTTTTCCTCTACATATCCCTCAGAACAATCCTCAACATATCCTTGATATTGATTTACTCCTTCCACTGCTATGCTTTTCTTTAGCTCTCTTGACATTACCACTCAAATATTTTTTCATGCGTCACTGACTACACCTTTTTTGCAATTGACCATTTGGGGCAGTGCTTTTGCTTTAGCTTAGCTTCATGGAAGACCCTGGCCAACATCACAAGAATTTACTTTATAAAGATTTTTTTTTTTCCCCCCCACGGGATTCAGTTTCCCTCTTATCACGTCAAAAGAGTTACTTGAATGACTATTGTTAGTTGAAATATTTTATTGAGTGTGTCAAGAGTTAATTGAATGACTATCCCTAGCTGGAAAAAAAAAAGTAGCATGTAAATGGAGGTCTAGCAAGCACTTTATATAATTGTTTTGTCTTTTTTTTTAATTCTGACTAAAATTCTGACTAGTTAAAAAAGAGAGAGGGAGATTGCAAATTTGTTTAAATGTTTCATTTAATCTTGAAAATAAAAGTCTTATTTCTCTATGTTTTTATTTAAACAAAAAACTTAAAGGTGTTAAAAACTGAAACAGACATCTTCACTTAATTGTAAAATGTGTTAATTTAAAAATGGTTCATTCAGCCAAGTCTTAGCATGTTTTTTGTTTCCATTTAACTTTTCAGGAAAATTTTAGAAAAAGGCTTTCTTCAACACAGACACAAAAATCCACTTCTAATCAGTACTATGAATGGAAAAACATATTAACTAATGGTCTCTACTTCCCCATGCATTTTCTCCTCCATTCCCCCCCCCACATTCTTTCTCAGAATGTACCTGAATTGTTTACTTTCCTTTACTATTTTGTCGTCTTTTTTTTTTATTAGTATTCAATTTTTAGCATTTTTTCATATTTAGCTAAATATTTTAAACAAATTCTGTTATTTTGAAGATAATCTTCTATCCAGTATTAGTCTTCATACCGTACAAGATCCAATTTATTTCTCTAATATATGCTTTGAATACCATTTGTATGTCAAGGGATCTGACATAAGAGAGCAGCTGAAAAATACCTTGTGTGTGGAAGCAAAATATCATTACACAAAAATCAAGTGTTCMAACTCAGAAGACCTAATCTTATCAGTAAACTTAATGTCTTCTTTACAAATGAAGCAATGGGAGTGTTTGAATGGTTTTTCTCAGACACATAAAGAATCACTAGTGCAATATGGATTTAAACTCTTAAAACTCCTAGCTCCTGCTGCTACGTGCTTTGACACTAGTCAACTTCATCTGTAACATCTCAGTTTTAAATATATTCCTTTTTTTGTTTTGTTTTGTAGTGAAAAATGATATTATAGAAAGAAAGCAATGAGTTGACAGGTACTGAATACAAATGTTTTATGCATTAAAAAGAAAATAGAAAGACTAAAACTGGACTCAATAAGGAGTTAAATTAGGGAAACATTGCTGATGACAACAGAACTTCTCAAAAAATTTCTGCTTTGATATCAATATCAAATTTCAATATCAGGAGATTCTAGACAATATTGTTCATGTGGTATGCATAAATTTTTTGCAGGCTACAACTTGGTAATTTAGTACATAGAATGACAAACTTACAGCAGATTAAAGGACAACTAACAGACAAGATTCAGAATTATATTCCAAACAGAACGCAATTATTAAAATGTTCATTTCTAGTGGGATGCAGCCATAATCAGTTCTTGTCCTATACTATCTAACGCCATTGTGATTTTTCAGAAATCAAGGACTGAATGACAAAGTTATCAAATGAAACAAATATTATAGAACTTGTAAGTAAAAAGTTACAGGCACAAATAGATATGTATTGTTTAGTAAACTGGAGAAAAACAAAGCAAAACAATGGGAAAAAAAAAGGCATTACATTGTGATGATTAAATGTAAGTGACAAAGATTAACCCAAAGTTTCTGATATGTGTCTGTGTTAGGAATCAGGGATTATGAAAATGCCAAGAGGACCACACTGAGTGACCAATCAAATATGGACTTTCACTATGATGCCATGGCCAAAATTACCTTGATATATTAAAAGAGGATTATAATAATATCTTCTCATATACTATCTTCAGGACAATACTGCAATTCAGACCATTTAAGAAGAGAACTTCAAGATCAACAGGAAGAAAATTGAAAGTAAGCTGACTGTAATGTTTAAACCACTCTCAAAATGAGGAATAATCATGCGTTGTAGATTCATCAGTCTGTTAGGTGAAGATGTGATACAAATGCTGGAAGATAAAGATGAATAAAGTAAAATCAGTGGTAAAGTCCATTTTTTTAAAAGAATGAAGATACTTAATCTTTGGAGAAAAACAAACAAACAAAAAAAGTAGTGTAAAATGTGGTGTAAAAGAATATTGTCTATCAGAGAAGAATCAAAACAAAACAGTCCTAAGACTTCCATTATGGATGTGTAGTGAAAATACAAATTTCCACACAATATTTCACTCCATTAAGGGATTTAGTATTTTAATTTCTATATGAATAAGTGAAAAATATGCTCTCAGTAGTCAGTATGGATGTTAAATATGTAAGTATTTGGCAGCAAGGCTGCAACATGAACTTAGGTCAAACTTCACTTCAACTCTAGGAAATGTTATGCAAAAACACTTCAAGAAAAATTGGGAAAAAATGCTAGCTTGCACCCTTCATGAATATTTAACAAAACCAGCTAATTAGCACATACATACTGGATTTAGCAAACTACAGAGTAAATCATTCTATTTTGCCTGGTTTATTTTTATATGCAGACATTCATTTTGTCTTCAGTAATGAATAGAATTTAAATATTGTTAACTTAATAATATACTCTTTTTTTCTTCCCTCTAAGTGTTGAGTCCAGTCTTAGAAATATCTTTTCAGACAGCTGAAAACATTATTTTCTCTCTTCTGCCATTTTCAGTGGTCTGTTTTTCTTTAAAACTCAGTGCTATGCTAAAGCTTTCTATCTTGGCCCTGTCACTAACAAAGACCCAATACTATTTCATGCCTGAGTTATTGTTGCACATATTGTTATTGTACTAATGCCTTTGAAAAATTTCTTTCATTGCCAGAGAAACACAAAGAAACAAATTGCATATTGCAGAGGAGTTGATGGGATTTTTCTAATTATTGTTTTCCAAGACCTTATCCAAGGTCTACTTAGGACAAAAAAAAAAAGAAAAAAACAGTTTGGAATTATTTTTAATATGTTCTGGAGAGACTAGGATAAAAATATTTAGGAAATTCAATACTAAATTATACACAAAGGTAGATGTTAAAAATTCTAAAAGAACAAAATGCATCTGAGTTAAATAGTATAAACCAAATGTAATGATCTTGATAGACCTCTGACAGTAGGTATACCTCTCTCTGTCTGGTACTGGAGAGCCACTCTACCCAGTACAAGTACTTAAGAGTAACAAACAGAGAGGAAGGATCATTTATTTGGGCATGCTGGTTACACACTTGTTAATGCAACCCAACAAGAAGTCACTTTTCTCTGCAGCAAAGGCATCACTGAAAACATGCTCAGTTTGTTGCTCACCAGAGGTCTCTTTTCTGTAAAGATGTTTTCTAGCTAGTGAGCCTCCAGCTTGGGCAGACAGATCTCATCCTCAGTACTTAGCACTTTGTACTTAGTGTTTTGTACTACTGTACAAAGGCCTTCTATTCTTTGTTACAGCTTGAAGCATGCTTAATGCAGACAGAATCTTTGAGAATTTAGCAGCCAAACAGATTTCTATTGATTTTATCCAGACTAATGCCTTCCAGAGTTATATCTCCTGACCACAGTTGAAAAGATTTACAGAGAGGCAATGAGAAATTCTCTCCTGACACAAATCCTGAGCTGCTTGCAATTTTTACCTTGGGTAAAATCCATATTTTTAACTTCTCTCATAAGCAACCTTGAGTTACTCCAATTGATGCTGGAAACATCTACCTAAAGACAGAAAAAAACCAAAAAAAAAAAATCAGTTTTGTGTTCTGCTTGATATTACATGTCTACATGTGATCTAGTCAAACCAGTTCCCTCATAAAGATGTTTAATGACATTTGAAATGAGTTAGATAGGATATACAAAGCATCTTTATGGGTTTAACACATACAATATAGGACCTAAAGGACACTAAAGAACATATTAAAGCAGCTAAATTTGCATTAGACATTTACGTTCAGACAACCACACCAAAACCTCTACAGGCATTGTTGACAAGATCTCCCCTGAATAAGATGAGACCTGAGATACACAGCTTACTGACATTCACCAGCATTTAGATAACTAAGTTTTACTGTTTTGACATAAATCCATCTTCCTGTGGAAAAACCATTCTTCAGCAAAGCTCTAAGCCACTGAAAAGTAATGTATTGAAGAAGACAATGGTAAGCACACTTGACAAATCAACATTTCTCTCTATATCACTTGGTTGTAAAGGAAAGGTCTGCTTTAGTACTTCTTTATTTTTAACTGAAGTGCAGTGTTAATTCAAATCATTAAATCTTTCATATGCTTCCTGTCTTTAGAAATGTATTGCTTCTTTTCTAAAAATTCTACTTTTCTGATATACTCACCTTTCCAAGCAAAAGAAAAGAAAAGAAAACAGAACATAAAGCAAACAATATTCAACACGTCAAGGCTTTTCCCTTTTTACCTAAGCTAGTGATAATGAAAAAAAAAAAAATCTTAACACTGAAGCTTAATCTGTGGATTCCTGCCTAAAATACTTAGGACTGGACCCAAAAGGAACTGACAGCTATGATGGTAATAAAATGCTACCTCTCTTTTTCTCAATGAAGAATGTAATGGGCGTGGAGTCAACACTATTAATGCTAGACGAAAGGTCACTGACATTTGAAAATAAGATATGTCAAAGAATATTAGAGAGACAGGCAATAAGAAAGAGCCATATCTGATTGTCATTGCTATTTTTAATGTAGTTTAATTGTTGCATTGAAATAGATGAATTCTAAGAAATATCATGACCCACATTTAATCTATTGACAAATAGGTTACATCTTGCATATTTTAGAAATGTATTGAAACACACCATAAAGATCACTTCCCAGAGCAAAAGCTACTGCAGGAATGGTGATCTTTAAATGCATATAGTTTAACAGAACTTCTTAAGAGTTGACTTGAAGAGAAATGACCTACATCAAGCTCTACATCTGTGTGTTTTCTGAAGCATGCGGGGAGATGAAGTTTCATTGTTACTATAACCATAGGCTAAAGAAAAACACTATGCAAAGTGCTACTACAAAAATCCTAAAAGAACGTAAAGACACACTTTCCAAACAGAAAAAAATTTTAAAAAAATCAAGTCTTGTTGATAGTCAGCTAGCTGAAATATGTTTTCCATTTGTGTTTCTAGATCTTTGGGGAGGATTATTACAGTCAACAAAACAAAACAAACAAAAAACAAGGACTACATTTCTTTTTCCTGTTCACAGCTCTCCAGTCATACTTGTGTGTACCCATTCCTATGGTTCTTGCCTTCTGTAAAGGACAAGTCAGGTTACTATGCTGTATAGAGGAGAAAGATGCTGAAAAGGAATAAAGAGAGAATTACACCTGAAATTCTGTGCTTCAGCTTTAGCTAAGTACATGCTGTCAAGGATGTACTGAGACCTGGAAAACTGTGATTCTTCCAACAAACTTCAGGAAAATGTGACCCTAAAGCTGAATGGAGTGAGTATCTTGCTGATGGAGGATACAGAGAAGGCATTAAATCCCTTCTTGTCTTCAGTCTTGCTCAGGCTAGTCCCCATGAACTACAGAGTCTGGACACAAGAGAGAAAATGTGGAGGGTGGAAGAACTTCCCCTGGTTGAGAAGGATTGGGCTAGAGATTATTTAGGCAAAATGGACACCCACAAATCTATGGATCCTGATGATGATGAATGAGGATGAGTCTAGTTGGAGGCCTGTGGCCAGTGCTGTCCCCCAGGGGTCAGTGCTGTTCCAAATGTTGTTTAACGTGTTCATCAATGACTTGGATGAGGGGACAGAGTGACAATATGAAACTGGGTGGAGTTACTGACACCCCAGAGGGCTGTGCTGCCATTCAGAGGGATCTAGACAGGATGGAGAGTTGGGCAGAGAAAAACCTCATGAGTTTCAACAAAGACAAATGCAGGGTCACGGGGAGGAATGATCCCAGTATCAGGACAGATTAGGGGCTGATCTGCTTAGCTCCATGGAAAGGGATTTGGGAGTTCAGAGAAGTTAACCATC
Source organism: Eudromia elegans (assembly GCA_003342815.1). Taxonomy (NCBI): domain Eukaryota; kingdom Metazoa; phylum Chordata; class Aves; order Tinamiformes; family Tinamidae; genus Eudromia; species Eudromia elegans. The sequence continues at coordinate 750,191 of PTEX01000318.1, forward strand.
AGGCAGCAATGTGCCCTTGTGGCCAAAAATGCCAAGGGGATCCTTGCGTGCATCTGAGAGAGCATTTCCAGCAGGTTGAGGGAGGGGATCCTGCTCGTCTTTTCAGCTCTGATGGGGCTGATCTGGAGTATTGGGTGCAGTTCTGGGCTCCCCAGTACAAGAGGGACATGGAGCTTCTAGAGAGGGTCCAGTGTCGATCAACAAAGATGATTAAGGGACTAGAGCATCTACTTTATGAGGAAAGACTAAGTGATCTGGGTCTGTTTAGCCTGGAGTAGAGAAGATTGAGAGAGGATCTGATCAATACGGACAAATATCCGAGGTGAGAATGTATAGAAGATGAGGCAAAACTCTTCTCGGTGGAGGCCAAACAACAGGACTAGGGGTAACAGGTATAAATTACAACACATGAAGTTCCACGTCCATATGAGGAAGAACTTCTTTCCTGTGAGGGTTACAGTGCCCTGGAACAGGCTGCCCAGAGAGGTTGTGGAGTCTCCTTCTCTGGAGATCTTCCAAACCCGCCTGGATGCCACCCTGTGYCATGTGCTCTAGGGGTCCCTGCTGGAACAGGGGGGTTGGACTGGATGATCTCTAGAGGTCTCTTCCAACCTCAACCATTCTGTGATTCTTCCTGTTGTTTATCTTTAATTTCCCCCTTGCTAGCCTGATTGTACCTTCAAAAGCATTCCTCAGACTATATTGAGGAAGGTGCTAGAAGTAGCTGGTTATGGAGACATCTGTCTGACCAAATGAACTGCTGACACAGTGAAGCACTGCCCTTGTTTAAACTAGCATACAATGTTGGATTTGATTTTCCTGCTTTTTTCTGATGATCATCTTGTGCAGTTTAACTTTACTTATGTCGGGGCTACAGTCTGTTGTTTTTATCCGGGAGATTTGTTCCCAGGAGATTTCGTTCCACATCTTCAAACCATCTAATCCAACAGATCAATCTGCCTCAGATTAGTTCTAGAGAAAATTATATAGAAAAGGAAATGAGCACTTGGTGAACAATTTATTAGTCATTAGTGTGGTCTTGCAGCAATAAAGGCTAAATACGTTCTGGACAGAATTAGCCAGTGTTCCAAAAGATCAAGGGAAATCATAAAGTACCTGTATTTAGCCCTGAAGCTGCATCTGAAATGTTTCTAGATTGAACTCCAGATTGACAACCTTGAGAAATTCCATCAGAGGATTGTAAAAGTAATTTATGAGAAAATGATATAGAAGGAGAGTCTTAGGAGAGTTTAATCTGGAGAAGGAAAAGTTCAGGAGAAAATTAACTGTAATCTCTCATTGTCTATTAGGTTTACTAGAGAAAGGACTGGGGTTCAGAGATGAATAGTGACAGGAGGCAAGGGTCACAAGCTGCAAAGCAAGCTCCTATAAGACATAGGCAAAAGAAATAGCTAAAAGAAGTGTAACACATTGTTGAGAGAAACTGGAATACCTCCATTTCTGGAGATTTTAAAAGCCCATCTGTACAACACCAGGGGCAACTTCACCAGCTTCATATCTATTCCTGCTTTGAAGAGGAGGTATGGAATCAGTGATTTCTTTCCTTCTAATCTACTTGTTTGTTTGTTTGTTTTCTGTAATTATGTCATTCTGACAGCATAGGATTGTGTTCTAAAACTTTTGTGCAGAATGCACACACTCAAAATAAAAACAGTCTACAAAACAGACAACTGGTGTTTTCCTTTTTGAGCACAGCTTAAGTGCCTCTTTTTGCAAGAGAAATAGTGTTTTCTCTTGAGTTGTTGCACTTTCTTTTGACTTTCTGCCTGTAAGTCATGAGGTGACATCAGTAAAATGCTGTTTCTTAGCCTCAATTTCTCCACAGCCCCATTATTTCTGTTCATCTCAATGAAAAGCAATGTATGTTTACCTGGCTGGACTTACTGCATGCTAAGTTTTGAAAACTGTAACACATAAGGAAAACTGTAAGTTTAGGAATGATGAAGTTAAAATAATATTGTGAACAATGCATATAACTAAAGACATGAGCTGTTTTCTAAGATTTTTTTCCTAATTTTACACTACTTTAGACTTAACCTGATGCATTAATTTTACCTGTAAAAATTATTATACTTGCTATCTTAACCGACCAATTACAAAACACTTTGTCAATAGAAATAATGCTCAATATTCCTCAAAGAAAAAGAACATCAACCTGGAAGCATTTTGACGTAGCATTTTCAGTCTACTGCATTTTGCAAGTTAGCAAGATTCAACAGAAGCCTGAACTGAATCATGTCAAATTACCACCAGGTCAATTGATGTTTCTGAATAAGTTTCAAAAACATTCTGAATGAATGTGTGGTAAATCAGTAAAGATTATAACAATTAAAATACTTTTTACTCAATGAATCTATGTGCCACAGGAAAAATAATAATAAATTGAAGACTTATAAAAGGTATTGAGGCTAAATAGTTAAACAGTAAGCAGTAAATAGGTAAAAAGTTAATTATAATTTATATTTGGGTGCAATGTGTTATGTAATATGGAACCTGTCCCATTAAAAAATCCCATGTGCAAGCATTTGTATCACTATATTTGGCAGTATTTACATAGATAGTTGAAGCAGGACATTAATTGTGCAAAAATTTCTGTGAGGACCTTGGTCTAGAGGAAAAATTTACCTGTAGTTAGATAAAGTATATTTTAGTGAGACAATGCATGAGATTAAGGACTTCTAGAATTTTCAGCTCTTGGCACTAATAGCCTACATTACTATTCCATATAGCTTCTAGTTATTATGGCAAAGATTTTAATGAAAGTGTTCAGGTACACAAAATTTTTATAAGCTAACTAGACAATCTCTAATGTCTCAAGAAACTGTGCTGAAGCATAGCATGTGTTGTAAATCTCTTTTAGGCAGAGGATTGCTATGAATCCTAGGAAATATTATAAGGCTGGTCTATTTTGCTTTCTTGCATGTTTTTATTTTTTATTTTATTTTTGTTTGGAGAGAGAGGGAGGCTGTGAGCAGGAGCAATAAGAGAAAGAATATTTTCTTTTTCACTATGTTAAATGCTGACACAAAGTACTTCCCCTTAAAACCTCTCAGCAAATGGAGATACTCAGAAAATGCTTAGGAGACAATATAATGGTGGTTACAGAAAATTCCTCAGAAGAAAAAAACTGAATTATTCAACAAAGCTCCTGAGGTTTGGAATAAATAGTTTATATACCATTCATGACCATGAGATGAGGAATGGAAATCTAACAGTTCTCAAACACTGTTTATGCTACAATAAGTTAAAGGTCTAATTTGAATGATGTTTGACATCATTAAAAAAGATCAATTGTCAAGGTGAAAAATATGGAGTTTTTTTTTATATAGTTAAGAAATTGCTTTATTTAAAAGTGTGAATCCTGTGTTATACATTATTTTTATTTTTTTCTATGGTTATAAAACTTTAATGTCATTTATAACACTACCTGCTACAATAATTAACTGAAATTTTTCTATGAAGAGAAACATAAAAAAACCCTTCGCTAAAGTGAGCATATATTTATGCTTATGAATGTTAATTTTGTACTCCAATCAGGTAACAAAGATTATGAATTTTATAGAAGCTCCCTTCTTTGGTAGAACACCACACTTATTGCCACTTATTATCAAAGATGTTTAACCTGTGATATATATATATATATATATAT
>PTEX01000319.1:0-32806 GCA_003342815.1 Eudromia elegans
GGGTGCAGCATCCCCAGGAGCAGAAGCCGAGCAGGGAGCAGGGACCGGGAGCAGGGACCGGGCGTGGGGGGGCCAAGCCGGGCAGCGCGGGCCGGGGGGGCTCCTACCGTCTGCAGGCAGCACACAGGGCACCCAGGTAGAGCAGAGCACCCAGCAGGGCCAGGGGGGCCGCRGCCGGCAGCCGGGGGGGCCCCGGCAGCCCCTCGCCCCGCACTGCCGCCATGGGCCGGCTGCGTCCCGCACCTGCGGACACAGGAGCAGGTCGGGAAATGGGGACAGGCACCACAGAGGGGCCCCCGCCGACCCGTTAGGCCGCCCGAGCTCCTCATCCCGCCTCCCACGCCGATATCCCACTCAGCCTCGGGGCTCCAGCGCGGGAAAGCAGCTCCTGGCGCCTTGGGCTCCGCAGGGCCTGGGGCTTTTGGGGAGGAACCAGAGCCCCGCGAGCCCCTCCGAGGCGCAGGAGGCRGCAGCCACCCCAGCCCCGTCTCCAGCCTCCTCCCTCGCTCCGTGGAGCCTTTTCCTAATGGGCCTGGCGGCAGGGCGGGAGCACCAGGCCCTGCCTGCAGCGGAGCGTGCGGCTGCACCGAGCTGGCACCRGCGCGGAGGTTGCAGATGCACCCAGCGAGCACGGGTGCACTGAACCGGCGCATGTGCACGGAGCTGGTGTGGGCGCAACCGCTGCAGATGCACCGAGCGAGCACGGCTGCGTGCAGCTGGTGCAATGCACCCATGCAGCCTGGGTGCACCGAGCCCTTGTGACTGCAGCCTTGCAGCCTGGGTGCACCGAGACGTGGTGGTTGCATCGAGCTGCAGCCCATCCAGAGCACGAGGAGCAGAGGAGCCCGGGACCAGGCAGGGACCCGAGAACATCCCACACCTTTGGGTCCTCCCCTGCTGCCGAGCCCCCGGAGAGYGATAATTTCAATGCGGAAACGGAGCCGGGTTTAAGGGACTAACCAGGCTGGGTGGACTGGCTTAGATCAGAGCTGGCTTCTTCCTCCAATGGTGCTTTAATKAGCATTGCGTTTCCCCTGAGCATTCACTAATTACACAGATCACCCCAATGCAGGCGGCTGCTGGAGACCCAGACCCAGCGTGCCACTGAATTTGCTCCGAATCGCTAAAACGGAGCCAGTTCAGCCAAGGCACTCGGTTGGGTGATCAGGTGTGAAAGGGACCGAACCGTGCAAAGGGGCTTCCTGCGCGCGGCCCCGGGCTCCTCTCCGGGGCCGGAGGCGCCGGCTCGGCCAGCGGAGCCGGTGCCCGCGCACGGAGCAGCCCCGGCTCATGGGTGCTGCCGCTCGGGAGCTTTCGAAAGGCCCTCGAATGACAACGACAAAACCTCAAACTTGTTAGTTTGAACTTAAATTTCGCAGCTAGGCCTCCCCTCCCCCCAAAAAAGATTGAATTTGGTGTAAATTTATAATCTGCCACTAACGATTCTGCCTGGCCCCCAATTCAGCTGAGCGGGCACACGGTGTCCAGTGCGGAATGCCGAGGAATAGCAGTCCAGGGAAGCACCGGGGCCGCCTCGGCAGGGCGGCCGGGCAGACGCCACAGGCCGATTCCCCCCCGAAACTGTGGTCGTGGCTGCGGCGGACCCGGCGCGGGCGCCCGGGGAGCTCTGAGAAAAAYCTCTCGAGCAGGAGAAACGGCCTCTTTTTGTGGCATTTTTTTTCCTTTTCCCCAGTCACAAAACCCGAAAGCCCCACGGCAGCTACGTCAGCAAGGGCTAAGCAGCCCTAAACAGCGGGACGTAATCGCTAAATCTTAAAAAATGTTTCCGAGGCGCCAGGTCTCGCTTGCTGCGCCTGCGTCGCGGCAGCGTCTCGGCAGCGCAGCCGCCTCCGTTTCGTGCTTGCGCTCCCACCGGGTTTCGTTGTTTAGTTTAGAAAGGACCCAACACCTCTCTGAAGGCCCAAATGCCACCGAGCTGGGACACGGAGCGCTCGTCCCGGCTGCTGCTGGCGCTCGCCTGGCGTGTGCGGAACCCCCCGATGAGGGTCTCGACTCCCCTGTTCCCGCCACGCGGCTGGGGGCGAGGCTGAAGCCGTTTCAGCACCTTTTTTCCCTTGTGCCGTGCTGTGTTTGCCGAGAACAGACCCAGTCGGGCGGCAGAGTGCCCATGTCAGCGCGAGCGGAGGAGCCGCGGGACGGGGCGCGAGCTCCGGCGAGTCTCAGCGCTGCCTTCCGAGAGGAATTCACGGGAAGCCAGATCCCAAAACGGGGAACGAGGGATCGCGGACACGGGCTCCCCCCCGCCCCGAAGCACCTCCTGCTCTGCACTGCTCTTGCCACAAACACAGCGGTTATTCACAATTCCAGGTCCACCACGTTTCAAAGTCCATAAAACAGTGTCGGACCCCGAAATCCCTGGATCATTTTCCCTTTTCCGGGTGGGGGCAGGACGGCGTCCCCCRCCTCCAGCAAGCTCACCGGGAGGGCAAGCGGCTCCCGCTCCCCTCCCAGCTGCAAGATCCCGGCCAATTCCAGGCGCCTTTTCCTCCTCTCAGCCTGGGAACTTGTGGGTGACCAACCAGTAACTCGCCCTGTGCCTCTGACTGGGGGTTTGGTGGGGAGCCCMGCGGATGCCTGGACGCCCGGAGCAGGAATCCCGCCCTTCCAGCCCAGCTGGCTGCAACAGCATCCCTGCCGCTGCTGCACCCTCCATAGGGAGCCCTTAAGCASGTTTCGTCCCCTGGTTTAGCTGAATATCCCGGCGCTTGCGAGGCAAGAAGCCAACACTTACCTTGTGGAAGCTCAAAAGCCCGCGAGCGTGCAGGGCAGCAGTCCAGTCATCCCCTTCCCTGCCAATGCCCCGGAGAACTCTTCAACCCCGCGGTTTGCCCCGCTGGGGTCCYGGTGCGCTGGGGCTGCTCCGCGYCGGGGCTGCTCCGCGCCGGGGCTGCTCCGCGCGCCGCCCCGCTCGCTTCCTGGCTCCCGCCGCGGCTGCTGCGCCCAACGGCACGGCGGGTTCCTCCCCGCCTCGCTGCAAACAGGCTCGGCAGGCACCCAGAGCACCCTCTGCCGCCGCCCCCGCCGTGGCACCCACACAGCGCGTGCCCCACGCACTCGGTGCCTTTAAACCATCAGTGCCTCAGAAACATGGAGAAAACAACAAAAAAAATCACTTTATTGGCCGGGATGTACGGTGTGGCAACGGGMTGCGGCAGCAGATTCAATGGCAAGCCGGATAACCGAAGCGGTGGACGTTTTCAAGTGATCACCAGGCAGCCTAGCCGGGACACGGGGCTCGCACGCCTGATTATTACAAAGCAAAAATGWCACCGAGTAGGGTGAGAACACGAGGCAAAACTAAAAGTCCTCTCTGCATAACGTGGCTTGCCAGGCACGGGCTGCTGCRGCAAGAGCCCACGCTAAGCGGGGCACAGCGGGACACCAGGCCCTGCCATCGCGCAACGCTCGGACACGGGATACAGAGTCATTTGGGAGGGAAGGGCACTCAGGGACCGCTGCTAAACCCTCGAGTTAAGGCCAGCGCGTGGCGAACACGAACGCAGAGCAAGGCAAAGGGAAAGGTCAGCCTGGGCACAGAGCCGACGGCTGCTCCTATGAGCCGTCGCCCTCCACACCCACCGCGGAGCTGCCACTCCGGTGCCCGACGTAGCCGGATCCAAGCGCGTTCCAGGAGGAAGGAGTCGCTGTTACRGATTTCTTGACGACCTTTCTCTTCTCGCTTCGTTCTGCTGTTGCTCTGTGGTTTCCGAGCTGCGTCTGCAGTAATGCTAAATCACATGTGAAATGACAACCCTGATCGTATCTGCTTCAGCCTTAGATCTTCTGATTAGCTCGGCAGTGAATCAGACAGGCTTGGCCCTCGTAAGGAGAGGAAGCCCTGCCCAGACTGACAGCTTTTAATTTTCTTGAAAATAGATAAAAAGAGTGGTATGAAAAACTTTTCATTAGAAAAAAAATGACTCACAGAATAAAAGGAATGAGATTTTTCTTTGTTTAACTTAAGGACAAAAGAATGCATCCTAAAGATACTGGCATGAGATTTTTAACAAAAACAAGTCCCACTAGAAAGAGAGCCTGATGGAACCACCACCCTCTCCAGGGCAAGGGCTGGCTGCCACCACCACAGAATATGACCTAGGGGAGAACTTATCCTTCCTGTGCAAGGACTGCTCACGGCGCGGGGAAGGGCGCTTGGCTCGCTCGGCCTGCCTCCGGCAGAGCTTCCGCAGGGAGGGCGGCACGTGCAGACCCCCCCGAGCTCTGCACTCAGCCAAGGCCCAGTCTGACCCAGGACGACATCCCGAGAGCATTTTCTTTAMTCTAAAGGGAACCTGCGTTCAACAAACCATCTAGGACAGGAAAACTCAAGTCGTGACGGCAGAAGCGTGAGGTTCCCCAGAGTTCTTCCTGCCTAGAAGGTTTGAGGCTCTCACACTCTGCTGTCTTACTTCTGCAGTTTTGGTGTGCTGCTTGTGGAATAAAGCAATTTCCCAGGCCAAATCAAATGTTTCGGCCATAACATGGCCTAGGGACACTGGTACAGCTAGATTGACGAAATCTATTGCTCGAGACTGCTGGTACCCATGTCCAAGCTGCCAGTTTTCTCTCTGCTCGTCACAGCAGGGCTGCAAGGAACTACTGTGACCACAATGGAGACCTCACCCCAACCCCATTGCGAGGAACGGCCGGGAGAGAGCAGTCACAGCCATCTGCTGCTGCCGTTGTCACCGGGCACGGGTTCCTGCCTCCTCTGCTCTGCCAGAACGYGCTGGGGACCTGCCCCCACCTGCAGAGGCTCCGGCGGCTGCTGCAAACCCAAGCCACAGCTGGCGCAGGATGTGGGGCTTCAAAGCCCCTTCTCGGCTGGGGCACGCCGGCACCGTTATCACCCGAGCAGCTACAGACTCTGCGCGGAGGCACTGCCACAGTGATAAGGGAGCCGAGAAGGTGCAAGGGAGCAGGGAATCACGTGTCTTGCAGCCAGGCCTTACACGAGGCTCACGCTTACAAATGCTTTCAGGGCTGGACAGAGGCSACTCTTCCCCAGCCCAGAGAGCTAAGCTCAGCAGCATCTCGTCTTGGTAAAACCACGGCTTTTCAGCCCAGTTTCAAGCTTGACAGACTGAGGCCCAGGAGTGGGGTGGCTCGCCCAGGCTCTGGGGCTGAGCACAGGGCTGCCGAGAAGGATGAGCCCTGCAGTCCAACACCGTCCTCGGAGACTAGAACTCGGTCATCTTTTTGTGCGTGTCTGCTTTCTTCTGCTCCCGCTGCAGACTGGCCTCCTGGGCCTGCAGCTGCCCCAGCTGCCTGTGAGCATGAGCCAGTTTCTCCTCCAGCTGAGCTGCAGCAATGCTGTGCCTGAAAGCAGAAGGGGTTAAAACAACATCAGCACCAAGARGAAAGGCCTGCTCTCATCCTGGGCAGGGCCCCCCTTTCCTATGGGATTGGTGTCAAGTGCTGAGAACTGCCTGATGCTCAGCACAGCCCGAGCTAGAAAACGTACAGATCTACCCATCAGCAACACTGGAGAAGGGCAGGGGAAGGAAAGGACTCTGGTACCTTTCCTCAAAAAKCTCCTCTCCCCACAGCTTGAATTCCACCCAAAGGATCCCAGACAAGCAAGCTCATGACCAAGCTGGTCTGCAGACCATATTAAAGGCTCTGTCCTCTGCTTCCCCTTGCACCTCACCCAAACGCATTTCATCTGTTGCTGTGACACCCCTGATTTGAAGCCCATCCCTTCCCAGAAGGGCCAAGCACGACCAGTTCCTCCTGTCACCCACAGAGGACTTTTTCCTACCGTCCAACGTTGCGTGCCAGGGCCTGCTGGATTCCTCTGATATCCTTCTGCGTTTGCTCAATCTTCTCCATGGTTTGGAAGAGCCGGACGCTCAGGGCCTTCTTGGTGCTTTTGCTGGCATGGTAAATCTCTTTGCTGCTCCTCTCGGGCAGYGCTGTCCCTCCAGCCTTCTCTCCAGTGCTCTTTCCCCGCAGTTTCTCATTCAAGAAGTCAAACACGTTGCGGGCAGACTTGTGGCTGCGCGTGCTGGACTGGCCCGTGCCGCTCCCCTTCCCTCGGCACTTCCTTGGTTTGCCRGCGTCCAGCTTCCCCTGTTGCCTCTTCTGAAGCACCTCTGCACACTGGTCAAGGGACTTCCCTCGAGGAAGCACCACGGCCTGCACCGGCTCCACGCGTCCCTCGGAATTCTTCCCTAAACCTGAGGGGGAGAAGCCGTGAGGAGAGACACGAAGCCCCTGACATGAAGCCACTCCTATTGCAACAAACTGCAACCAACAGTCACAAGCCCAGGACAAGCATTTGGTTTTTGAGGTACAAAACYTTAACTACCATCCAAGTTGTTGAGGGGTAGGGAGCAAGGGCCGCAGACATTTGTGATACTTGCTATGACAAGAGGCTTCTGTAGCAGAAGATAAGCGATAAAAAGCCCAAGGCCATTCCCTCTGTCAGACCAGTTTCTGTGAAAGCAGGTTCAGCTTCACATTCTCAGCTTCTTCAACCAGGTTCTCCTTAAAACTGGTTTKGTTCCTCCAGAAGAACTAGAGTCTAAGGCAAGGAGCACACTAGCGTCCTAGAGCCCCCAAGGCTTGGTACAATTTGTATAGTGAGCAGCTTGTTCAGCAGGCTTTGAAGTCTGTGTCTAGAGGCAGGCGGTGCTTTAACACAGACATCAGAGGCTTCGWAGATCAGTTCCCTTCTACCTAAAGCCTTTGAACATACAACAGTTCTCACGGCTTTAATCACGAGCTTGACCATGGTTCTAAATATCTCTAATTTTTGTTATTGCCATACAGGTATTGGTGCCTACACGTGCTCAGATGAAACATCCCCTCTCACTTTTTAACACTTCCACATATGTGTGATTCATCACACAGACCAGGCCTCATCTAMCAGGCCCTTCAGCAAAGGACTTTAAGCCTCCGGCAAAATCTTGTTCTTTGCAACCAGCCCCTGGGATCGTGAGGACTAAGGTTGTGAGGCAGGTAAAGAACCACCCGGATCATCCTCTCCCCTTACCTTTTCCAAACTCATATCCCATCCGAACCAGCAGCTTGGAGCCAATGCCRCGAGTATGGGCTTCCCAGCCACCGAAAGAGGAACTGCAAGCTGGAGTCCATTCCCCATTTTCTGCAACGCCCGAGTCTATCACTGTGACACAGAGGAGAAAGATCAGTGAAACACAAAACTGCTGTGTGAAACCCTCAGCTAAGGAGAGGGGAGGTCATACAACAGAAAAACTCCCTCACTAGGCAGTGATTGACTGCACATATGATCTTATAGCTCCTGAGAGAACAATACAGAGATGCCTCTGCTTCTTTCACGTACACTAGAGTAAGATTCTGCAGTGAATCCACTGGAAGTATCACTGYACATCTCCACCTCGCCACTCTAGTACAAGGCTCCTCTAGGCCATTATGCTAACTTCATATTATTAGCATCCAATAATGTCAATTAGGCTAAATTTAAGAGCTCTAGGATACAGCTTTGTCCCTGTGAACTAATTGAGGCCCTAGCACAGGGAAGGTGTTGCTGGCATAATCTCAAAGAAGGAATCTGGGCTCCTTCTGTGTCAGCTTTCAAGAATAAAACAGGGCAGGGCTGTTATTCCTACTTCACCAAGGCACAGGGAGGACCAAACACTTCCAATTACTGTTATGGAGCTGCACTCAGCTGTCAGAGAGCTGAAGAAGCCTTTTGATTGATTTATTAGCTCAACTCAGTCAGTCAGTAAAGGGGAAAAAACCAAAAACACACAAACACATTCACAGCTTGCAGCCTACCTGTAGATTACACCCTCTACTTTCATTTGTTAAGAGCTCATGGAAACCTCTGATTTTCACTAGCCCAGTAACGTGCAGGAAACAGACTGCAGTTAGCAACTGCAGCCTAACAAACACTCCACATTCTCTGCTATCCTTCAGCAATCTCTGAAGAGGTTGCTCTCTCATCAGAGACCAGACACTTGTGATGACAGCCACAGGCCAGGGGAGCAATTCAGCAGGTCCAGACCAAGATCATGGGCCCTTTTTGCTCAGGTTCTTTTTATCTCTCTACCTTTAGCATAGCCAGAGTCATCAACACTGTCTTCATCAGATTCAGCAGAGGAGGCAACATCCTCACTTCGCAATGGGGGAATGATGCCATCTCCTTCCACGACAGCTTCCTTTAGCAGCAGGGAATCAAACTTCACAGTGTAGTAGCCACTGTCAATGTCTACAGCAGGAAAAACAATTGCACAAGAGCTCAGTGTGCAACACGCGATGGGCAAAAGGCTCTCCACACTAGTCAGCTTCRGTTGCAGAGCAAGGAGACCCAAGGAACATGTATAAAGAAAAACTATAGATATTTTTGCTCAAGATTTCTGTCTAGAAGGGAGAAGTATCTGATGAAACAAAGAGCTATTTCCACAGTGCTTCTGTTGATTCTTAGAGAACTATTTCTAAAAGTAACAAAAGACTGGCTACAAGGAGAAAAAAAGGAGAAGGCAGACTTGTTCCCTCAGACCTAGTCAAAGAAAGAAAGTGGGCATAAACTCCCMCATGGCCCAGGGCACTATTTCTAAATTTTCAGTTTACACCTGTACAACCTAATCAACTTTTTTTTCTATCACCAAACAAAACTGTCGACTTTTTACTTTCACTTAAGCATGCATGTTCACCCTGCACCCTGCACTGTGACTCACCGGTTATTTTCGCTGTGTACCAAATCCCATCGCTGTGCTTTGCCAGGCAGGCCGAGCCCACCTCCAGGGTGCTCAGATCGGGCTCCTGGAACGGCTGAAGCTCTTCCACAGACACCACTTGCCCATGGGAAAACCTGCCRGGGATGGTGGAAGAGGCACTGTATCTATCCCACTTGAAGGGGAGTTACATAAATATTCCTGCCCTCATTAAAGAAAATATGAGCCAGTTATCATCACTGATGAATCTTCACCAATAGTTAACAAAGTTTTATCACATGCTATTTCACCTATATGAGATATCCTTCAACTTTCATCTTAAAGACACTATTTATGCCACTCAGCAGTGCACTCTATGCAAGGGAATTCAGCTCCTTTTGCCAGTGGCATGAAATGAACAGGTCCTTTGAAAAACAGGATCACACAGAAACAAAGTTCTCCGGCCCAATCCCCTAACTGAAGCAGGAGCAACTTCACAGATAGATCAGGCTGASCAGGGCCGTGTCAAGTTAAGTTTCTGAAGTCTCTGAAGAGGAGACTCCAGAACCTCTCTGTGCAACCTGTGTGCAGGCACTATGTCCAGGCCTTTTTTTTTTTTGCTTTTTTTTTTTTAACATATCAATTATTAATTTAACTACTGAATGGAGGAGGTAAAATCTCTGCATTTTCCCATGGAATTTAGCATTTCTCTTCTGCATTAGCTGAAGAATGTGGTCAAACTGTTTGATGCCACTGTTTACTATGTCAGAGTTTAAAAACAGAAAGAAATACATATTTGGTAAAATTACACCTAGTAAAAGAGCCAAACACGGCACTTCCAGAGGAATTTTCTTCCCTTGAGTGACAASACCCTTAGCAAGAGGAGGGCCATAATCTCCCCCCCCACCCCTTTCGCTTTTACCGACAGTTCTCTTTAAATCTGCATTTGTCATCCAAGAAGAACGGGCAGGGCTTCAGAGACTTGTGCGTTGGATAGAGATACAGCACTCGCACTCCCGCACTGCCATCCTCCAAGTACTCAGTGCCCACAATCATGGCATTGTGGTACTCCAGGGTCCCCCAAGAACTGTAGTACGGGGCTTTAACCTTCATCCCACTCAATTCTTCCTCCTCCTCCTCTCTGTCAGAGTCCTCCTCTTCACTGCACTTTGATTCACTTTTCCCATCAGTTTCTTCATCTCCTTTTGGCGGTATCTCCTCATTAGCAGCCAAGGGTTCGTCCTCAGTCCCGAGCTCAGCAATTGCTTCCTTAAAAGCCGCGTATTCCTCATCCTGGGCAGAGCTGCCCCGCTCGACCTCCCGCTCCTGGGTGCCGGTGGAGGTGGCCGCGCTCGTGTCGAGCGTCGCCAGGAGGTGGCTCTTTCTCACGGACACCAGGCTGGCCTCGGTGAGCTCGATGAGCTGCCTCAGGTCCYGCTGCAGCTGCAGCAGGTCCGTCTGCTGCGCGGGGTCCAGGCCCAGGGCCAGCTCCACCTGCTGCAGCTGGGCGCGGTACGTGCGGATCGCCGCCTCCAGGCTCCCCTCGTCCATGGCGGCGCCACGAGCCGCGTCTCGCTCGCCGGGGGCCCGCAGCACATGCGGACGCGTCGTTTCCAGCCAGGAAGAGCCCCGCGCCGGTCGCCTCCTAACCCGCCGTCGTGCCGCTCCGTCTCAACGAGGCTCGGCGCGGCGCCTGCAGCRGAGGACAGGGAGCGACGCGTTACCGCCGGCCCGAGCGCCCGGACACCCGTTCCCTTCCCGGCCCGGCCACCCGCCTCTCTCACTCACCCCTCGGCTCTTCCCTTCCTCCTCGAGCACCGCCATGACACCCCACCAACTTCCGCCTCCCACGCCACTCCACTTCCGGTCCCTCTAGCCGACGTCCCCCCKTCGGGGGCAGCTCTTACTGCGCCTGCGCAGAGGGTGGTAGGGTGCGGAGCGCGTGACATTCTGGGAGTCGCAGTCCGCCCCCAGGRCGGCGCCGCTCTGCCCGCGGCGCGGGGACTACATTTCCCAGCGCGCCCCGCGGCGGGCGGYCGGTACGGACGGGGTAGCGCGGATACAGGGTAAGAGGTGACGGGGTGTCCGGTGAGGGGCCGCGGGGCTCGGGCTCTGGCTTTGGCCCTGGCGCGGGGGAGTCCAGAGACGCGTCCGCTCTCGCGGCAGCTGCGTGGGGCGACGCAGRGCCCGGCGCCTCGACGAGGGGAGGCCCGGGCCGCGAGGGGAGCGRGGTTTGTGTGAGGAAATACCTGAGGAGCGGGTGCTAAAGCGCGGGGCGGCGTGAAGGGTGATGGGCAGCGGGTCTGAACATGGCGTTAAAAGTACCGTGCCCCCTGCTCAGTCTGGCCGCTGAAGAGCCCACACAGCATGGCAAGGACCCGGTGTCCGACGTGTTCTCACTCGGGACACCCCTTTGGTGCGTCTGTGTGCGGCTGGCGACGCCCTGTGCGCTGGGTACGAGAGACCTCCGGGAGCGTTTGGTTGCCCGAAGCCACAGGACGGCCAGGGGGGCTCTCAGAAGAGCAGCGGGTTTGTGCTTGGTGATGTGCGCTATCAAAGTCCGACTACGTGTGTAGATAGGGGTAAAGTCTGTGCACACTGACCTCCTGCATGTATGCACCTGAAGAGCTGCCCTTTGGGGTTTGTTCTTTTTTCTCCATGACGTTGGGTCTGGGATTTGACTGCCGTTTTTCTGGTTTTGGAAAAACTTCTCTTGTAAAATGAGATGCTTCTGGAAAGGACACACATATTAATGCCATCTTGGCGTGTGTTGCAGGAGCAGGATGTATACTCTGTTGTCTGGGCTCTATAAATACATGTTCCAGAGGGATGAGTACTGCGTCTTGATCCTTGGGTTGGACAATGCTGGTAAAACAGTAAGTATCCTTAATTACYGATCATGTGGAGGGCACCTGTAGCTCTAAACATTCCCATTTCCCAAAAACAAAACTTCCAAAAGGCAGATCTGTCGAGCTCTTAGCAGGATATTTCAGTGTTAGTACCTGCAAGAATCAACTACCCTCCCATGTTTAAATTTAGCATAAGCTTTCARGGATGTAGCTGAGACTTTGGTAATCCTGTAATCACTTTGTATCCCTTCTTTCTTTGCTAAAATAGGGAATAAGAGGAGTGGTTTGTTCCAAGGTTAGCTAGGACACTAGCTTTTGGAACAGGGTTCTGCCATGAGGAAAAGGCAGGTTTTAGTCAGGAWTACCCAGGCTGGTACAATGTGTGGGAGTAGTTACTTTTTTTTTTTTTTTCCTTTTTCAGACCTTTCTTGAACAAACTAAAACACGATTTAACAAGAACTACAAAGGGATGAGTTTGTCCAAAATCACAACCACTGTAGGTTTAAACAGTAAGTAAATCCTCATGGAAATTTTTCTACATCTCCTGCAAAGTTAGACAAATTTCTACCTTGAATATTTAAAAAGATTTAAAAGGGAAAAAATGGCTCCTGTAAACAGACATCTTATCTCCTACCTCTCCACATACTTTTTGTAAGATAATAAATTCACTCACTTAGCCTTTGAAAAAGAAAACCCAGCCCTCAAGAACTGCATCCCATTTCAGTGCTATGCTTAGTAGTTAAGCTAAGATTCATTTGAGTTTGCTGGCCTGATCCTCATTTGTATTTGTGTGACTTGACCTGATTTTATTTGCCACTATTTTCTACAGTATTTTTCTTATTAAAAGTAGCCCTAAATGGAACTTGCTCCTGTAGAAGACTGTTCTGGGCCTACTTAGGGGCCTTGTGTACACACAATCGTTTGGAACACATGGATGGTTCTCACTGGGTTGGTTTTTTCTTCTTTCCCTCTAGTTGGTACTATTGATGTTGGCAAAACTCGCCTGATGTTCTGGGATCTTGGAGGACAGGAGGAGCTACAGTCTCTTTGGGACAAGGTTGGGGAAATATTTTTTTTTTTTTTTTTTTATAATTCTTTCAGAATTGGAGAAATACAGTCATTTAGTACTCATACAGACTTGCTGGTAACCCAGATATTTAGCATTAACACTTTTCCAGAGTTTCGGTTATATCTGCAACATTTGCAAAGATGATGCTTAATATTTGCATTATCATTTACCGAAAGTAATTGKTTTTATTAATTATATAATTATCAGTGTGAGGACTATGCAGGTGTTATCACTTGTAGCAAGTGAGGCCCCATCAGTTGTAATTTCCTTACCCAAGGTCACAGAGATCTTGGATAGCTCATGTAAAAGCTACWGTCTAATTCTAAATAAAATGAAATATGATTTGAAATTCTCTGAGCCTTGCTGTCTGGACAGTATTTAAAGTAGCTAAAAAACCAAAGCGTTATTGGAAATCCTGAGCAGGATACATAGCATCCAGATGTCTGGCAAAGAATATTAGAGCAGTACATTTGCAGGCCAAGCAAACATTCCACATGCACCCTTGACTTCWTTATTTCATCAAGTTGCATTCCTGCTGCTACTGTTAACAGTCACTGAGAGTTATTACTCAACTGTGCAGTAGATCAGGCTTAAAGAARCAGCAAGTTCTGCCTGTAATCACCTGGGTTAGAAAAGGAGTCTGCAGATAAATTTCTTCAGGTGTTTGGCTCTGCAGACCTGCAAATAGGACAGGCAATGCCTTTTGCATGCTACCATTCTTCTCTTCAGACAAATCTTATGGAAATACTTAGCTCTAACTGGTTATCACCTTCATGTATATTAAAATATATGAAGAAGAGGTAGGCCTAGTTGCTATACACACCAGTATCTGTGTTACCCTTTCAGTATTATGCTGAGTCGCATGGAGTGATCTACGTTATTGACTCCACTGACGAGCAGAGGCTCTCTGAGTCTAAAAAAGCTTTTGGTGAGTACACTCTATTTTACCAGTACCATAATTTCATGATGTGTTGTGTCACAGTTGTCATTAATAAATACATCTTTCTGTGTCCTTGAAATAAGCTGTGAAGCTGTGTCCTGCGATAACATGTCTGTTGTGTTTTTGAACCTTTGCATAGTATGTGGCTGCCYTTCTGAGGTGAAAGTGGTGAAGTCAGTGAGGTATTTGAGATTATATGGTAAACATGGAATAAGGAATTTGAGTTTTAAAATAACATAAAAACCCAAAAAGAGACCCAGGGTCATTCTGGACAACAGAACTGAGGATTATTTTTTGGACAAGACCAGTAATAATCTCAAATTATTATCTCTCAGTTATTTTTTAGTAACTTGCTTGTTGATTTAAAAAAAAAAAAGATAAAAAAAAAATCAAAGTTTCAACTTTGATAAAAAAAAAAAATGTGATGAATATAGCCCTGAAAGTTTGGATCAAATCAAACTAATAGGGGTGTTCCTCTTGCTTCCTCCCTATGCCCAGATAATGTGTCAAGTATTTGCACAGCTTTGTCTAGTAGAGTTGGCTAAACCTCTCTTGTTCTCTATTTCTGTGCTTTATAGAGAAGATGGTTACTAGTGAAGCCTTGGAAGGAGTTCCCATTCTGGTGTTAGCTAACAAGCAGGATGTAGAGGTAAGATCACTTTAGAAAGTGTAGTTATTCGGTGAGCAAATGAAATTTGAAAAGGTGGACTGTGTATAGTTATATTTATTTCATGTCCCAGGACTGGTGCCTAACAAAGTTTTCCTTCTGCAAGAAGKAATTATTATGAATTTAGTTTTCCATTTTTTTCCTTTTTTTCCCAATTCTCTTACAGTGACACAATTTAACTTACTGTAGACGTATATCTTAGCTATTTTGAACTGTTTACGATAACATAAGAAACTATGGTGGGTTTTCTTTACTGTGACTTGGTATCTTGATATTGTTTTTCCTATTTGTTCAGTAAAACARAATTTAATGAGCTTCTGTTTATGATTTATAAATTGTACCTGGAATTGCAGTACTGTAATTGGAGTGATTATTCTCTAGATGGAGCTAGATACTTTCAGTAGAATTTGGAATACTGTAACTTGCAGCTGTGGTATCTGTTTCAAGAATGCTAATACYTCACAGCTTCTTCCTCCGGACTTCCACATTTATCTCAGTGAATGTCGTTGTAGGAAATCCTCCAGACTTTTAGAGCTGCCACTTCTAGAAAAGGATTTGGTTGTACTTCCACAGCACAAACAGATTTGTTTTTTCTTTTTGGTGATTGTAACATTTAGCCATAGAAATAAATCCWATTCTACATAAGATACAGCATAAGATTAAGACCCAAGACACTTGATGTCTGGTCCTGGTCCTTTTACCTGTTGATAGTGCTGACTGTCTCTTTTTCTGTGTGGAAACGGTTGATATTCTCATTTCCATGTAATACTGCAGCYTTACAGCAGGGAGCAGCCTGCAGTCTTTCCTGTAGCTATTGACAGTTAAACTCTATGCAGCGACCCAGTTTTACTCGTGTTTGTATAGGCAAGTTTTGTTTTCTGGGCATTCGATAAAAGCCAGCAATTCTGGCACCCTAACAGGACTAACGARAAGAGATTGAACAAATGAACTTTTTTTTTATTAACCTGACTGGAAAGAGGTATGTGGAACAGTCTTTCAAGGTAAAGACTGTGAATGACTCCCACCTTCTCCAGAGGGTCCAAGACTAGCCCAAAGATTTTCTGCCTTTTTGCAGTCACAGAGGTGTGTCAAGAGATCAGCAAAGCCACACTGACTGGAAATAGATTTTTTTTTTTTTTTTTTTAATAAACATGTAGGTTGTATATTTAGGTATTGGCAGGTGGAGGATAGTGCAGATGTTCATTATTACATCTTTAAAGGCCAACAGAATACACGATGTGATACATCAGAAGTAGCATGAGAGAATTTCTTTAACAGATTACATTTCTCAGAGTAAGCTAATAAATGTTTCAACTCTGACTCACAGAAACTCAGTTCTTGAAATGCCTTAAATCATATGAAGTGTAATAATTTTTTTGGCCCTGCCTCTGAATTCCTCGTTGTGTTTTTTTTTTTTTAAAAAAAAAAAAACAACTCTGTTAATAGCTAGTACTGCTCTTAAGTACATTGCATCTGCTACCTGGCACTGCCAAGCGGGAGTTATTTCACAGCATCAGGAGAATGAAATACAGCCCAGACTGCAAATTGTTTTTAAAAAAAAAAACAAAAAAAAAAAAAAAAACCCCAACAATAACACAGAACACAGATGGGTTAGACGTTTTAACCTTTTTGGGTAGGCTGTGAGCCTTTCTGCTCTTGCCTCCAGTTTCAGTTTTGCTAACTGATTATCTTGATGTAACTGAAGAGCCTGTTCTCATTTCAGGTTTAATCCCAATACAAAGCTAAGAAACATCATTGTCCTTTCCTGTAATGGATTTGGCAAACAGAGACTCTGCAAATCCGATTTGTTTTGTCTAAAACGGCCACCAATGTTTTTCTGTGCATGACTCTGTTTCTGGGATCACAAGCATACTTCTTCATGCACTTTTGCACATGCCSTTTCTGACTGTCCGTTTGAATAATGCTGCTTTGAACCCTTCATAAAATGAACTTTGTTGTACAGCCAGGTCAACCCTGGGTAGACTGTCTTGAAAAACTGTCAGAGTAGATATTTTAGCATGCCCRTTTCAGGGAAAGATGAGATAGAAATACAAGTCTTCAGGTTAGGGGAGATTTGTCTGAAATGTGCGGTAGGGAAGACTGCTCCAGAAAGGTCATGTGTAGATTTTGTTATTGTAAMAATGAGCTGTTTGTGTGATCACAGATGATCTGGTTTCTGTAATTTGCTCTTGGTTTATGTGGTTTTAGCTAAGGGAAAAAAACACATCTATAAACAAATATTTTTGTAATGGAGATGGGGAAGAGGAAAAGAGAAGGAAACCCAAGCCACTGATGACATTTTAAGTGTGAGAAGCTTAAATACTTCTAGATGAAATGATGACTCACCTACCTCTTCCTCTGTTGTAAGATGGGATTCCAATTCATGGCTTCCGCTTGGACATTAAAACAAGATTTAGTRGTGTTGTCCCTTTGCTGTTTGTTATTGCACTTCAATTGTTATACTGTTTATTGCTTATCAAAACAAACTTGATGTTGTGATGTAGTGATGACCTACTATAAAAAAAGTGAATGGTGCAAAGTCTCTTCATAAGCAAAATCCATCTGGAACCAAACTTTTACACAAACTGATGGCTGGGCAGTTCTGTGGAAGTTAGAGCAAACCACAGTCATATTTGGAACTAAGAAGAGGAACTGCCAAAATGGATTAGGACATTCTTATTAGTATATATACTTAGATATCTAAGAGCTGCAGTAGTTCTAAGCTATACTTGGATTTCTCAGAGGCCTCATACGTCGTGAAGGTAGAGATGGATTGTGTGCAGCTTGCAGGGATAGAAGGTGCCAGTTTTCCCTGGATGTGTGCAGGTATCCTGGTCTACTGATGGTTTTTGGCAAGTCTGTTGCCAGACTACTTTGCGCAGGCCARTGCGAGTAGAAATTAAACTAATCTTTATTTCATGCCCAGCTCCCTTTGATACTCGTGGACTCTGGGAAGCAACAGAAATGTTGTCCTCTTCAAAATTAGCTTGACATTCTCATCAACCAGAAAAGGAGAAGTTTTTAATACTATAATACTAAACTTTATTTTTTAACTATTTATCCAATGGATGACACCTCATCTTTATGAATTTATGACTTTTCATTTGACTAAAATACGGAAATAGCTTGTTATGACTTTTGTTTGTGAAGTGAGTAACATTACCTTTTGAATGCTGTTTCTGGCACATTGATTGAAACTGCAAGTCTGAAACGCTACTTAGGTCATAAGAAAACAGTCATCATCACAAGTTGCACAATTGATGGATTTGGGTCCCTTTGCAGTGGAAAATCACTAGTCTGGATTTAAGGGCCTTGGGTGACCCTGGGTGCTATTAAACCCATTTCTTAAGAACCCGTCTTATTCATAAGCACTGAATCCTGCTTATTTATCACCTACTCATCCCTAAAGTAATTTCCTATATTTCAATTTTCCAGAAGTGGTGTTTTACAAAATAGTTAGCTATTATCAGTCGTTACCATCTTTCGCAYAGCTTAACTGATTTGTAGGAGACAGAATTCCTGTTTGCACATCATCTGTGCTTCCAAAGTATACATTCACTTGGACTAATCCTCAAGATTTCACTCGGAATGTCAGTAAACACTTGCCCAACACAGAGTTGAGCCCAATTGAAGGGCTAAAATGTTTTTGCAGGGAGGAGAAGCAAGTTTGGCTCATGGCCAGCTAAAGTGCATTATGGTTTGCCCAAGGCTTTGAGCGAAAGTGAATATTGAAGTCAAAAGGAATTAAAGGCTGATGGTTTTCTCATTGCTACTTCCATGCTTAGGGAACAAGAGTACAAATCTGGATTTCAGTAGGGCAGATGTTGCCTTTTGTGACTTGAGTTCTCTTTTGAAATTTTTGTTTGCTTTTGTAACTCTTAAAAAATATTTTTTTTTTCTGTGGCTTATGTCAGGAAAGTAACATTCCAGTTTCCTTGGGGGCTTGTTAGTTTGTGTATTTTCAACCATGCTCTCCTGTATGTGAAATGCAAGCAAACATGTCCAGGGATGATGTGGAACAGGCTAACATTCTCTGGCAATGTACCCTAAAGGAACCTACAGAGATTTAGGAGAGATCTTGCCCCAGTCATTTTCTGCACTAGTAGGAAGACTCTAGCCACCCCTGAGGAGGTCTGGTAGACAGAACTCACCTGCAATCATTGGGAAAGGTTGGAAGGGTATCCAGAGGGGAGTACAGGTTGTGCTCATGTTCGTGACCATGTTTGCTCAGAAGTGCTCATCCTGAGGATCGGAGAGGAGTGGGAAACGTGCATGTATGTCTGAGCGGTGTCTTTGCTGAAGTAGAAATGTGTTCAGTTTTTTGGATCTTGAATAAGTGAATTTGCAATGTTAGTGGGTAAGGGAGTTTAACCTAATGCCATAATCCAATCCTTGCTGAAGCAGAAGTGTGGTCCTGATAGGATTCATTTTAAAAGAAATTCACTATCTTTTGTAACCTAAAGAACTCTCTGTGATTTTACTTGCAGACCTGTCTGTCAATACCTGATATCAAGACTGCTTTTAGTGACTGCATTAACAAAATTGGAAAGAGAGATTGCCTGACACAAGCTTGCTCTGCCCTTACGGGGTAAGTATGAGAATGTTCTGGTTAGCTGAATAGTTGCAGGATGTCACATATGAACAAAAGTACTCTGGGGAGTAGTAGAACTGAAAGTGAGTTGTGCTGCTTTCCCAGCAATGACGGCCACTTTTTTGTTGACCTTAGACTTGCAGTAGGTCAGTAACTTCATGTGTAAATAATTTATATAAAACGTGATGGAAAATGTACTAGCCTTACCTCCCGGCTCACTCAGAGCTGCAGGATTTGAAGGTGTGTGGAGCTGTGGAAGTTTCTGCTTTATTGTCTCCTCTCAAAGCGTAATCATCCTTGCTCTGATTGGCTTGTTGCAGCTTCTGATAATACAAATAGGAAAATGTAGCTGCTTGGTACTGATACATAAATATATACCRCTGTTGTTCTTTGGGTTAAAAGTGTTATTTGGTATAGTTCCGTTATTTACGACTGAAATATTGTCATCTGTGTTACTGTCTGCCTGTCCTGAATCCAGGGCTTTGACTTTTAAAAATGTTGCAAGAAAGCTGTGATAGGATAAGAAAAAAATSCCAAATCGTGAGGGGAAAAATATTTTTGTTGTCCCTGTACTAACCATCAAATGCCATTAAACACATAAATGACCATTACAGCAGTGGTTAAGCACTGACTGGAAGTGTTAGATAATAATCTTATGAAATGGAACCTTTACAGTTTGTGTGCGTGTTTTGTGGAAATGCTTTTAGTTTTGATCTATGTGGAATTTCCTCTCAATTTTATTTTGAATGTGAACTAAAATAAAACATAGTGGAAGTTCTGACTGGGAAGCTATACAGACCAGTGAGTGGCTTGGCAACCCCAGCACGGATGATGACAAAGTAGGAGACAGGATCGGAATACTCGATACATCTGGCCTGAGGTTTGTAGCAAAATAACCTCAAACCAGCTGACTGTCAAGTGGCTTGATGCTTCATTCCAAGATTTCCACAGAGTTGATGACTAACTAAATTGGATCTAGACTTATACAAAYACCAGAAGAGTAAAGGATGCAGTTTAAATAACAATTTAAAAAATCAAAAAAAAATCAGTTCCCCATTGCTTGGATGTGTGAGGAAACTAGCATACTGATTCTAATAAATAACTAAAGGGCAGGACACTTTACTTGTAAGTGGTCAGTTATGGACTACGTAAGCRTTAATTATTATTCTTAATAATCCTCTCTCTTTATCTTATTCCTTTAGCAAAGGAGTGAATGAAGGAATTGAATGGATGGTGAAGTGTGTGGTGAGGAATATTCACCGACCCCCGAGACAGAAGGACATCACGTAAGAAATTCCAAGTTAGCCAAGGAATGGACACCCTCTTTCCATGCAGTTTCCTGTTCTCTTTAAAGAAGAAGATCCACAGGATTCCTCTTAAACCTGATTCTTTCCTGCATTTGCAGAAAAACATTTTCTTTCTGTGTCAAAAAAAAAAAAAAAAAAAAAAAACCAAAAAAAACTTGAGCAAAAGATTCTAACTGTGAGGGGGGAAAAAATACCTTGCATTGTGTATTAAGTCATTGACCTGAGAGCATAGACTTCGTAAAGGCTCCCTGGCAATGCACACTTTGTTGCAGATGCAAAGGACTTAATTTTCTACTGTATTACTTTGTGATTCTTGGTCTGTTAATCTAACAGGGGCCAGAGGCCAGTGCAGTGAAACTTGAAGGACCTGGGTAGGTGACTCCCAAAGGAGAGGGGGAGCCTGGGGGATGGCTGTGCTTTGAACAGAGGTGACATCTCCCTGTTCTAGCCCAATGGTCTCAACGTGGAGTTACTGGCCGTGTTATCCTGTTGCCTGTATAATGGGAAGAGCCAATGATGATTATAAATCAGATTTCAGGTGGCACGTTGGTTTGTGGTAACTGGTGGTAAATGCAGATACGGAAGCCAGCAACTGCGTGGTGGTTGACTGCCTGCACTGGGTATTCTCAACAGGATGTGACCTTCAAAATCACTGCTGTTTTTTACTGTGCATTCTCTTCAATGGTAAGAATAATTTGTATTTTCTGTGATCAGAGGGAATCGAGGTCTTCTCTGTACTTTCTCTGCTGAAGGCTGAACCTCTAGGCAGAGAGAAATCAGTATGCAATAAAGCTTCCTACTCTAAAGTTCTCATGCTGAAACAACTGGTGGGTTGTGTAAGTACAGCAGTGATTCTGTTTGGCCTTCTAGTGGTTTTGCAGCTGCAAGCAAGAACAAAAAGGCAGCTSAAAGCCAAGCAGTTCACTTTTCATGTGGCTACCAACTGTAATTCTGTTGACATACTGGTAATATTTCTCTGATTATCTTTTTTAAAAGCAAATGGATGCATTTTACAGTGGTTTGGCAGTGGTTGTTGGTTTCTCTACGTTTCAGTCACTCTTGGCCCTGATAATCATTCTGTGCTGTTTGCTCAYGTTGTGAAGGGAATGCTTATCTAGCTCAATTTGAGCAAATTAGAAAGCAGTATTTCTTTAAAGAACTATCATTTATCACCTGTCAAAAAAAGCCTGCTAAACTTTCTGCATGCAACATACTGCAGATTTTTTTTTTATGTGAGGACATAACTCATTCGCTCGCGTTTGGGTTGAAGTGTCAGCAGTGTCATCCACCGCTTGGTCAGATCAAACTCTCCGGTGGAAAACAGTTGCATCAATTAGTGCACTAGGAGCAGGTATCTGGATGCTACAGAAAGGATCATCCCAGTGCGTAAATGCCACATAAATCTCCTTTCTGGGAGTAAGACAGGTTGCCTTTAATGTCTGYTCTTTCTTCTTACAATGCAGTTGGTTACAGGCAAGGACTGTGTGATCTGCCTGTCAGCAGTGAGATTTTTTTATGTATTTTTTCAATTTTTGTATTAATCCACAATTGCAAGAGGTGAAGTCAGTGCAAACTCTTGCACTTGGCTCTGGTGGCAGGCAGAATTCTGGGCTTAAGGCAAGTACAAAGTGATTYGCTGCAGAAGCAGACAGTGTGTCTTGGAAGCATTAGCAAAGGTAACACTAAAGAGAAACAAAAAGATGAAACTGGAAAGAGCAGGTCTTAGATGGCCTTTGCTGATGCCTCCAGCCATTGCTAAAGGAGCCTGGATTAAATAAGTGCTTCTTTAATCCTAGTGAGAAAGACCACTTAAGTGTGGAAGAGAAGGGGAAAGCTGCTGTCTGTGCTTTACAGCATGCTGAAAACTGATGGATTCTCAAAGAGACTCATCATCAGTGGAGATGTTGGCAACCAAAACTTGAACAGATAGCTGGAGGATCTCGGAGGCGCCTGGTGACAGCTTTCCCGGAGGCAGGGAGGTGGCTGGTGAAGTCATTCCAATATCTGATACGGATTGCTTGCYGTTGCTTGCTGTTGCTGGAGTGGATGGCACAATGTGGCGTCTGAGTGTGGATTTGGATGGTGCCAATGTCAGCATCACATCCTGAAAGAATTCAGCTGCAGTGGATCTAACCCGACCAAAACCAAAGATCTCTTTAGGCACCTTTAAAACTGGTGACMTGCTGCTTGTTTCTTGCTCTGTTTGGGAGTATAAAGGGTCCTTTGGAGATTATTCACATACTGTAAAAATGAGATTTTTCCCCAGGGGCTGCATGTGATACAAGGCTGACAGTCTCGGGTGTGTGACAAAACTGGATAAGCAATGGCATTTATTTGTGAGGGAAATGTCCTTCACTTGGCCATCTCTGGAAGTGTGAGAGTTCTGTGCCTCATGCAGAGAAGTGCTTTGCTGAAAGAGGAGAATGCTTTAGTCAAGTAATGTGAAATGTACAGTGGGATGCCAGGGGTTTTCCAGGCTTTCCACACRCTCTTCTCAATTCTCTTCCTATTCCCTATGAGACCAGAGGGGTGAAACAGTTTCGAGCTCAAGGCCCTAGCTGTTCTCCTGAGTGTCTAGACACAAAGGCTGATATAAGTGCATGCTCTGTGGGACGTATCAGCAGGGGTGCATGAATAAAAGCAAACGTACTGGCTTAAAGACCGCATGGTCTGAAGCGTGGGAAGCGCTCAACTTTCTCATCTCCTTTATTCATTGTGAAATTACCCTAATGTGTCACCCAGGAGCCCCGAGATGTCCACCCTCCTTCACAGCAGGGGTGTTGATGACGCCTTGGGGTGCAGTGGTGCTTTACGGAACGAAATCCCTCTCCCAGGAGCCTTAATCAAGGACCCAGAGCTGTGAAGCTGGAGGGCTAAACGAGCACAGGATTTCACTGCAGCTCGCAGCTGCMCAGGCAGGTTTACGGGCATTGCTTTCTGTTGCCAGTTAAGGCCTTAGTAGTATTAAGACTTTCTGTACAGACAGTGATTTCTCTCTGGTGTTGAAATAAGCAAACGTCCATCTCCCACGTTTCTTATACGTGATTCTACCTGTAAGCAGCCTTGCAAAGTAGGGAGTGAAATAAGAAARCATCAGGCTCCCTGACTGTGCCGCACGGTGTGACCACGCAAGTGCTCTTGCATAGGGAAAATCCACACTGAAGCCTCTCCTGAAACTTTAAGGGCTGTGAAATACGTATTGAGAACATGATGCTGCTAAAGAGAGGCTCTCCGTCCCTGCAGTGCTGAGGCTAGGAATGGCTTGTGCCTCCTCCCTCTTGTCGGATCTGTTCATAGGCGTTTTTAGCAGTGGCCCCTGTCTGTTCCCATCCAGGGCTCTTTCTTGGCACTCGGATGCACCAGCTGTGATGCATGTGCAGGAGCAGGCTCTGATGCCCTCCCCAAAAACCAGTGAGGATTTATCCAGAAGTGGCAGCCTAAGGATCCRTAATCAGAAGCAACTTCCAGAGCAGGAGCAGCAGTGACTGGATGGGCCTTCTGGCCTCCCAGGATCTGCCGAGGAAGCAGCTTTGCCCACGGAGTTCTCCAGTGTTACAGGTAAACCACCAACACYCCGGGGTGCAGGGCAGGCAGGACCTTGCTGGGGTCCCTCCCTGCAGCCTCCCTGCAGCCCAGGCTTCACACTTCAAGTTAGTTTTGCAGAGACTTCACTCCCTACGCAAAAATTTCTGAACACCGCCGGGATGTTTCTGAGTGTATAAATTGTAGCACAGGCTTCTTTAGGATTTTGTATGTTTGAGACAGGGCTGTTGCCCATGGCAGTCTGCAGAAATGTGTTTCTTTGGAGAGTTGCTCTGTCTCCTAGTTGGAACACCTTCATTTCCCGTATTTAGTAATCGCTGTTTTTGTTAACATACCTTACACCGAGATGCAGATAAGAGCCATTCAGTTGATAATTTGGAAGTCATGCCCCTGGCCTTGTTTGAACACGGGCAGAAAATTAACTTTCTCCCACCCCTTTGGAATTTCCCGGCCCTGCAAGCRTTTATTAACACTTAGCAGCGGGAGGCAAGAGGTTTCCTTTGTAAGCAGTTGTTTAATTACCACTCTTTTAATGACAGCAGTATCCGTAGGGGCTGTGAAAGGGATCGTCTGCCCAGGATACATGTGTGCACAAGCCCTGTAGGCCACAGCAACCTGTGTGAGAGCAGGCCTGAAGGTGTGTGATGAGCTCGAGCTCTCAAATGAGTGGAAGTAGCAACCAGGCTTGAAAACCTGGCATCTGGGTTTGATTTAAGAGGATGATTTTGATGGTATTTGAGAGCGAAGGGTTTGGTGGTGGTGTTCTGGATTTGGTTAAGAGAAGCTTCTCCTGGKGAGGTGGTGGCGATTTCTTCTTTCACTTTGCTTGACTAGCAAATTAAAGCATCTTAATTAAGATGCTGGGGCAGCGCCARGTGTCCCAGAGCAAGGTGCAGAGGGGAGGTGGTGTGGGAGAGCTGGCCCTTGTTGCTGAAATCAGCCCAACCGAGAGAAGTGGGCTTAGTACCTGCCCAGAGCTCTGCTTTATTCTGGTGGTCGATGCTTTCTTCTTAAATTTCTAATCCTGCAAGTCTTGATGTCTTCCAGTTCTTCCAAACGCRTGAGCCAGATTCCGGCCTCTTCCCGTTTCCGTACGGCTGCCGCGTGCYGCAGCGTCACGCGCCTTCACGCGTGCGGCCGGGGCTGCAGCCTGCGTCTTGTGCACGTTGCACAGGGAAAGCTGGAGCAAGAGGGTGGTTTGCTGTGAAACGGTGAGTGTGGAAGCGTTTCTGCACCCAGCGACGCGGCTTCGGCTGCTGTTGGGCTAGGTCGTGATTTCCAGAAGCTCTTTAGAAATAGGCAGGAATAACTGGCCCTAAGGAGCTGCTGTGGGTTGGTTGAAAAAAAAAAAAAAGGTTAAAGCAGTGCGTGGCTGAAACCCTGGGTCTGGATGTGTAAAGGAGTCTGAGGAAATGCCTGAGCAGTTTGCTTTCTGAAGCTGTAATGGGTCTGTTCGAGGAGGGAGCTTGCACGTGCATGTGAGGAAGGGCAAGGACTCATTCTTTCACTGGTCTTTACCATTAGCTCGTTGAATAATCATATATATATATAAAATAAAATTCATGCAGAAGGTGTCTGAGTGGCAGCCGTAGACAGCAGTGCCCACTAATAAAGGAATGTGGATTTTGCCTCTCTTTGCAGCTCGTTGGGTGACCCTCAGCCTTTCCCGGCCCGGTCYCCAACGGTGCCTCCAACGGTGGCCATTGGTGACACCGGGAATGCTGCAACTCTCTGGCTGCTCTGCTGCCAGCCGCCTCCCCGGGCCTATTTCCAGGTAAAAACACCCTGTTTTGGCTCTCCGCAGGAAGAGGGAGATCAAAGGAAAGGGCAGTGCCCTCCATGTGTGCTGAGTTCTCACCACTTTTGATGGTTCTTCCCGCTCTCTTTGGGGGTRTGAACACCCGGTTGTCACATTTCTACAAAGGTTCCTCAAATAAGAGGGGTCAGTGAATTGTAGCATCTCATAAAGAGTATTGGCTGTTGGTGACTGTATCTTTCCCTTTTGTTGTTCTTTCTTTAACCCCCTTCTTCTACCAAGTGGACTCATGTGGTTACAGCAATTTTCTGGTCAAGGGAAAATGTCATCAATGAGATTTGAGTATCCAACGGAGCGGGAGCGGAGCGAGACCCGTGGGAGGGCTTACCAAAAATCCCCGCTGGAAGTTCATTGTGAAAACCAGGTTCAGACAAGCCCAGCATGAATCATTGCTGAACACAGTCTGCAAGGCTACAGGGGGCTCGTTTTTGCAGAGCAAAGGCCCTATCACAGAAAATGGGACTACGGGTCTGCTGGCATGAGAGTGGTGTTGGGGAGCCCTGTTCTGTGCAGGACTTTGTAGGGCAGTGTCTCCTCTTGGTAATTTGTCCCTCTTTCTGCAGAAACCCTCTCCTTAAAGAGCATCTTAAAGAGCTTAATCTCTGCGCTGGRCTCGGATCTCGCTCCACTTCCTGCCAGGAGGAAGGAGCGAATCGTTCTGGGTAAAACACCATCACCTGGCCAGGCAGACACGGCTCTTCCCAGGCCTTTCCTTGGCTCCAGGGCGCTCCTTGCTCTGCTGAAGGAATCACAAGTGGGAAGGGSACATGGAAGGGGKTTCCTGCAGGCTGGAAACCCCACGYGAGCGCCCAGCTGCAGCCCGCAGAGCCCCTTTGGGGACCTCGGCCGTTCCCTCGATGCTCCATTTGGTTCCTAGTCCTGCTGAAATCCCTTGCAGAGGGATTCCCACCTTCTCTTGGTAAAACCAACTTCAGTGATGACTCCTTGGGGCTTTCTGTTTCTCTGTTTGCTTTGGCACTTCTTTTTGGTATCCCAATGCGGTTCTTGAGGATACACTTCTCAGCAACTAGTTTTTCCTGCCYTGGATAGGGCAGCAATTGCAGCTTTGTGACACTAATTACTGGATAGATTGAATTTTCTTAGGAAAACAAGAAGCAAGTCCATGTTAAAAGCAGGCGGGACACATTTAGGGGGTGGAAGGAGGCGTGACCGGGGGCTGGAGCGGAGGGCTGGGACGAGGCTGTGCTCAGTGTCACTGTGTCAAYGTCTTCCCTAGAGCAGGTCCTCCTTGGCGGGCAGAGGAGAGCAGGAGCGTTTCCAGGGAATGAGTCAGCTGCGAAACTCGGCCCCGCGCTAACTTCTGAGCACATAGGACTGCTTTGGGGAGCTGGAGGACTCCGCTCGTTCCTACTCTGCTGCATTCCCAGTCTCTTACGCTGCGTTTCCTTGAAGCTCCGGAACTCCAAGTGAGCTTGCAAAATGCTGTGTGTGTTTTATTGCCCCAAGTGTGACCTGTCAAACGCCACCCTGGCCACATCCTCCTGGATGGACACGGCACAGCAGGAAGCGGCCGATGCTGCCCCTTTCCCATGCTCCTGCCGTCCCGCTACTGGGAGCAGCCSGCGGGGTGAGAGGGAGATGGATTTGCTCAGGAATGTGAGGAATACATTTCCTGGAAAGCAAACCCCTCGTCCTGGGTGAGCCCAGCCCGAGCAAGTGGCTGCAGGCAAAACTGCCCCGCTGCCCGTCCGGGGCTCCGAGGCTGCCCAAGCCCTCGAGCTCCCGCGTGGTCAGTAGGATCAACAAACCGACCCTTTTCAGTGACGTTTTTGAGGTTTTTGTAGCAGGAGGAGGTGTCTGTAGAGGGCTRYGGGAGGTGGGAGCTGGTCAGCTTGAGGAAAAGATGCTCGTTTAATTAAAAAGAGGAGGAAAATGATGACAAATGTGGCACCCGCTCCGGCAGCAGCTGCCACGGGAGGCCAATGGCCGCAGGTCCTGATCCCAGAGTCGCCCCGATCCCAGCCAGCCCCGCACCACTCGGAGCCCCCTTGTTCCCAAGGAGCTCCTGGCTCCCGGGAGGGTGTTTGTTCACTCCTAGACATCCCAGTTCTGGGATCTCCTAGAACAGAGAGGAGCAGGAATTAGGGAAGAGACGAGGATGTCCCTGCATTTCCCAGCAGGATCTGCCCCCAAGGCCCTGTGTGGTTGGAGCAGCTGCCCCAGGGCTCCGCGGGCCTTTTCCCCTCTATTTTAGGCACTTAGGGGCCAAGGGGCTCTCAAGGGAAACGCAGCCTGGTGCCCAGGATGTGCTCGGGGCCTTTCCTGCAGGGCCCCAGCACTGGGGAAACCGTCTGCTCTGTGCTGAATGTGGGTGACGGTGGGAGACGTTTCGGTGCTACCACTTCCTTACCCCCCTTGGGAGGAGACCGTCACCTTGATGATTGGGAAGCGGCTCCCGCTGCCTTCCTGCGCCCCTCTGGGTGCTGGAGACTTCAGCACAAACCGGTGGGGGGTTCGGCCTCGGCGTTGTTGCCCTGAGGCCCCCGGTCGCTCCGGATACACTTTCCCACCACGGCCGCTCCGGATGCCCTTTCCATCCTCAGGGAGGGGCTCCTGTGCGGGGGCTCCGGCTGCGCTGCCCCGGGAACCCTCCTGTGCGGCACCGGGAGCTGTTCCCGGCACCGGGGAGCTATAGAAGGCCGGCGGTGGGGGCGGGAGGAGGGTGTGGGGCAGGAGGGTCGGCGCTCCCAAAGCTCTTCAAAGGCAGCCCCTGGCGTCAGCGTGCGGGCAGGGGCCTGCGGACACCTGGCCTTGCGGCTGGTTTGGGGCTGAAAGTGGCGTTTTTAGGAGCATGGGGTGCAGACAGGGGCCAAACCAGGGTAGGGATGAACAGGAGGAAGRGGCTGGTTGGGATCTCATCCCTCCCCCCAAACAAGACTAGGAAAGGACKCTGGAGACAGAGACGGGTGTAATAAAATTACGCCTTTTTTTTCTTGTGTTCCTCTTCACAGATGATACAAAATCAGGTAGTTCAGACCCACACATTTCTGCTGTGGAAAACGCCATTAAATAACAACAAAAAGAAATAAAAAACCCAAGTGGGACAGTAGCCTGGAATAAGGAGAACGGGCCCCTATCCCAGGGGAACGACCGTGGGTGCCTGTTTCTCCTCCGCCCAGCACGGACCCCTCTGGAGCGCTGCAGCCGGAGCAGCGGGGCCGGTGGTGCTGGTCCATGGGGAGCGGGTGCAGCCCGTGGGGCCCTGCGGCTCCAGCCCCGCCGGGCGCTCCCGGGCACACGGGGGCAGCGCAACAAGTGCAGGGTGCCGCGGGGCGCGGGCCGGGCACTCAGTCGGCGGCGCCGGGCGCCAGGAAGCGCTCGCGGAGGCGCTCGGCCAGCGCGGGCAGGCGGGCGGCCCGCAGCGCGCCCAGCAGCGCCCGCGTCACCTCCCCGCGCCCCTCCTTGAGGCGCGTCAGGAGCGCGCGGAGCTTCTCCTGCGCGGCCGCGCGGCTGCCCGGGCCCGGCCGGCGCGGCGCCCGCTCCAGCAGCTGCTGCAGCCGCCGCAGCTTCCGCACCGGCAGCTCCTGGTAGGCCACGAAGTCTATGGCGGCCTGGGCGCACTCGTCGTCTTGCGGCGCTGCCGGGAGGAAGCGCCCGCGGTTAGAGGGGACCATGGKGGAGCACCCAAAGAGAGGGAGGAGCGGGGTCACCCTGGGGCCACCTCTGCATCCTGCATCCCGCACCACATCCCGCTATGGCATCCTGCATCCCGCCACCACATCCTGCATCCCATCATGGCATCCCACACTTCAGTCCACCATTGCATCCCGCATCCCACCACCACCACATCCTGCATCCCACCGCGGGCTCCGGCTTGCCAAGTGCTGCCGAGAGTGTCCCTCCCTTCCTAACCCGACCGCCTGGGTGAGTTCTGGCTGTGCGGGGCAGCCCGGGGCACTTGTGGCTTCCCGCTGCGCTCAGCCCGTGCGTGGCTGGAGCTGCAGGGCCGGGGCAGAGCTGCCAATGGGCTCAGCCAGACAGAATGTGCCAGGATGCACCAGGATGTGCCGGGATGCGCCAGMCACAGAGCGGGAGAGTGTCCCGTGCCGGCACCTCCCGCTCACCGAGCGGCTCCGCAGCGCCCTGGGAACCGGCTGCGGCTCCGTGTGCAGGCGGGCGCGGAGCCGGCGCCGCGGGAGCCGCCGCGTGGTGGGGGCGGCTCCGTGCGCTCACCTGGGCCGTGCGTGCCGTTGCCGCCGGCGGCGCCGCACAAGGTGCAGAGCGTGTCGTGGTAGCGGTTGCCCGGCACGTTGGTGACCTTGCCCTGCCGCGAGCAGTCCTGGTGGGGCCGGCAGGGCTCGCTGCTGGACGCCGCCGGCGAGAAGGAGCCACGCGGGCAGGGCTGACACCGCGTGTCCTCCACGGGGGTCCCTGGGGACGGCAAGGCGGGGTCAGCGCGCGGCCCACGGTGACGTTTGGCAGAATGTCACACCCCCCCCCCCGCCTGTCCCTGCAGCCCGAAGGTCCCGCGCTCGACCGCAGGGCGGGTGGTGACGCTTGTCCAAGCGCCGGTGCCAAGTGCTTGGAAGGCGCTGATGAACTCGGGACATAGAGCRAACGTCACGTGCCGGTGGCGAGGGCCACCGCATGGGTCACTGCATGGGCCACCACCTGGGCCAGCTCTGAGCACGCGGCTGCAGAGGGACCAGCCCCGCCAGGAGGCTCCCGGCCAAGCGACCGCCAAAGCTCCGGTGCCGGTTCCGGCTCCCCCGAGGACTCGGGGCCGTCGCTGCCGCCCCGTCCTGCGCCCGGCGCCTCTCGAGCTCCCGGGCAGAGGAGGGCACCAGTCCACAGCCCCYGTCACCCCCTTCGCAGGCCAGAGCGAGGGGCCGCCTTCCTGCAGCCCCTCTCTGGGGCTTTGGGGAGCAGAGCAGAGCTGCTGCACCTCGTGGCCAATACCCCCAACGCGCTCCATGTTTGGAAACGGGAAACAAAACCCTCCCTGGAGGAACCTGCCCAACCGGGAGCCGCCGGCGCTGCCCGCGCCCGGCCCACACGCAGCCTCCCCGCGGGCGGCCAGGCACGAGCGCTGCAGAAACGGGACGGGGGGAAGCGGCTCCTCCGGAATGGCGGCCCGGCCCGCCCGGGGCCAACGCAGGGTTTCCAACGCGGGAGGTTTCTCGCTCGGTTTGGAAGTTAACCGGCGTCTCCCGCAGCCCCGAGGAAGCCAGGCCGGCAGAGCCGCCTCTCGCCTGCCCCTGCGCCCGGAGCCGCTGCCGGCAGCCCCAGCACCCGCAGCGCGGAGCGGGACCCGTCCCACCCGTCCGCTTCGTCTGGGGCTTCCCGGGGAGCCCGGAGCGCCGGGACTCAGGGCAGGCCGGGGGGAACCTCCCTCCCCTGCAGCTGGGGCCTTCAGGGGCACCGGAAAGAGCCGGGACGCGGGAGCAGGACGGACTCGTGCGGAGGAAGCGGCTGCCGGAGCGGGAAGCGCCTGCGGTCCTGCCCGGAGCGGAGCCGCTTCAGCCTCCCCGGGAGGGCGGTGCGGCCTCCCCCAGCCTCCCTGAGCCTTCCCCAGCCTTCCCCAGCCTCCCCCAGCCTCCCCAGGCCCCAGGGCTCGTCCTGCTCTTTCGCACCCTCTCATAATCATGCATATTTAAAAAAAAATATACAACCCAGCTAAATTGTGCAACACAGAACATAGAAACCAACCCCAGGGCTACGCACACTCCCCGCCTCCGCACTYGTATCCTGAGCGGTTCTTTTCAGGCCAGATAACTGTCATTTCCCCGCCTCGACACCCTGGCCACCTCCCAGCAAGGGAGCAGAGAGGACAGACCAGGAGGAGCTCCCGACGCTTCCCCTCTGCTCGGGGCGGCCGTGGAGACCTCCCGCTGCGAGGCCGGACACCGAATCCCCTCCCCGGACACCAGGTCTGCCCAGCAAAGCCAGGCGAAGCCACCAGGAATTACTGCGGCTGCGGCACGGGATGGGTCTTAGTGAGGGAAAGCGGCAGAGATGTAAATTAAGAACGAACAATTCTGGGAAAACAAGGGGCCGTAAGCAGAGGGAGTGAGTGGGGGAACCCATGGGCTGCCCTTGGTCTCCCAGGTCTGCACCTGCAGCAGCGCCAGCGCGCGGGCAGGGTACGTACCCGGGCTGAGCACGCCGGAGCCGGGCGGGCACGCCGAGTGCGGCACGCAGAACTCGTCCTGGGCGAAGTAGCCGCTCCGGCAGCGGCACACGCGGTTGTGGGTGGCGTTGCAGGGCCACGCTTCCACCTGCCGCTCCCCGCAGATGACGTTGCAGTAGCGGCACCGCTCCAGGGCGTTCCAGTACTGCGTGTAGTGCAGCTCCGGGCAGGGCGCGCACTGCGTGGGCCGCGTGCCGCTGCAGCGCCGCGCCACGAAGGTCCCCGGCGGGCACCGCGCGCACGTCACGGCGGCCTCCGCGTCCTGCCGCTGGTAGGTGGGCGGGAGGGCAGCGCCGAGCTCGGCCAGCAGCAGGCAGAGAGGGGCGAGCAGCCGCTGCGGGGAACGCGGAGCCGTCGGCCGCGGGGAACGCGGAGCCGTCGGCCACGGGGAACACACRGAGCCSTCGGCCGYGGGGRACRCGGAGCCATCGGCCTCCACTGGCCCCAGGGCAGGTGTGGGAGCGGCACCGCGGCGGGATGGGGAATTCCCTCGGTTATTGCCCCCTATCTGGTTCTCACTCTGGACGCGTTCTTTGGTCTCGTGCTCCCCCCCAGCAGAGCAGTAGCCCTAGCAGGGCCCAGCCCCGTCGCACGCTCCTCTCCTTCCCCCGGGACCCAGGACGTCTTCCCCATGCACAGAACCTCTGCCCCGCTCCAGCCATAAACGCTCTCCCAGCACATTCTCCTTCGCTGACTTATTGCTCCCGTAGGTTCCCGGGCACTGCAGGTGAAGCCTTCCCATAGCAGGAAGCAGGAGGGAAGGAGAGTCTCCAACAGGTAAATATTAGCGTCTTCCACATTGGGGGGGTCTCAAAAGCCCAGTGCAGACAGAGGGAGATGCCCCCGACCTCCTCTGCCCCCCTCTCCCTGCCAGGCTCCTCGGAGCAGCCCCGCGGTGCGGAAGGCAGCGGTTACCTTGGGCGGGCRGGCGCCGAGGGACATGGTGGCAGGACGGGCGGTGCGGACGGTGACAGGGCCACGCGGGGAGGCCTCCTGGGAGCCCGGGGCTGCAGGACCCGGCGGGACGGCGGCGGCCGCGGCGCTCCTCTCCTCCCTTCTCCGCCGTGCAGCAGCAGCAGCAGGGCCAGCCCCGCTCCCCAGCTGCAAACGGTGAGAGGGAGACGTGAGACGGCAGCTACGGGAGGGAGCTCCTGCGGGAGCGGGAACGGGGGCACGGAGCCCGGGACTCCCGGGCGCATCCCCGTCCCGTCCC